>CATKWJ010000840.1:0-78224 GCA_949825065.1 Odontocerum albicorne
GAATACTTTGTGTTATGCATGCATTAAATAAATATTTCATTCCGAAGCCGTGCACTTCATGATTAAATGATAATGCAAATGATACATCTACAAATCGTCCAGTATACGAGTATGATAGAATCAAAAATTAATTTTAACTGTTACTTTATTTTGTCTAGTTATGTGTTAAAAAAGGAATTGCTGGTCGTCATGAAATTTAAATATTTTTCAACAATTGTAACATCGACAATATCCATGGCCTAGTTGGCAAGACATCTGTGTTCTACTCAAATGTTGTGGATTCGATTGCATTGTTGCATATTTTTTATAAAAAAATCTGATTACAGTCTGGTAAACACTAAAGGTTTTTATAAATATTTCTGGTTGGTTGTAAAAGATTGGCACATGGCAATTAATCCACTAGGTTGTACTATATATATATAATGATAGTGTATAATACACTCGAAATCAATGTCTCTGACAGTACTGTCTTACTTAGTGTAATAACTTATACACATTAAACTCATACACGTACACGTACAGACAACATCCACACACAAGATTTACTGAAAATATTCATGAAGGATTGCCAATCACGAACATCAGTGTTTTTTCGAGAAATCCATGTTTATCCTATTTGGTTTACCCTCTCGCCAGTACTTCAAGACCTCAAGAAGGTTCGCAATAACTCTCTTCAGTTTCCAATTGAGTGGCCGACTTTATTTAATTTATGGGAGAGAAAAAATGAAAATTTATGGAATTTGCAGTCAACAAATCGTTTTCCCGGAAGTAATTTATCTCAACTTCATCCGTTTTAATTCCAGATCGATGATTTAAAAATAAATAACTAACCTTTTTTTAATGGACCTTCATATTACGGGGATTTGGTTTCTTTACTCTGAAACAAAATTATAAAACTGTCCGAAAATGTCTTCAGATGAATGTTTTAATAACAAGTTTCCGAGAAAGCAGTATCTTGATTTTTGAAAAAAAAAAATGTATTAACTATCATAAAAATACATACTTGAAAATAAAAATTGAATATATCTAAAGAATGCGGATCGAAATAAGAGACAATGCTTAAGATGAAGAACAAAGTATTGAGATAGTTTGGCAATGCAGCAAGAACGAATAAAAAAATATTAACAAAAATAATCTACACGAGTAGAATAAAAGGTACGAAAAATTTTAAAAGGGGAGAAGCTGAAAAACATCTCTAATAGAACAGCTTACGTGATGAAGTGTATGGATATAACAGCAGAGAAAGATGTGTTAACATAGAAAAAGTGAAGATTTATTCCATCTGCCTGCCCCAATAGGAATATGGCACGATGGTTATGATGGTGAAGCTGATTTATATTATTATTACTGTTATATGTTGTCTTACGAGATAAACTTATACATAAAAGCTTTTTATGGTTATTAAATGTAATAAACTGTTCATTATTATTTAATTTCGACAGATAAATATTATATCGTTACATTTAGTGGTAGAAACGTTATCTTTTATATTTTTCGGAAATGAAAGAAATATTGTTAACGCTTGAAAATTTGTGTTACAAATATTTGAAATCAAACAAAATTTACTATTCTCTACTAAACTAGTAGAAAAATATTCTTTTAATATTTAAAAAAAAATGAAAGGAATACCGTAAATGCTTGAAAAGTTTTATTAGAAATGTCTGAAAACATACAAAAAAATAATAAAATAAACAATTTTCTGCAAAACTTAGAAAATTCAATTTTAACATTTTAAGGGAATGTAGAGATATTCAATAAAGAGCAAATATTTGAGAAACTTAGAAATTCGAAGTACGTGTAATTGTTATGTTATTAATGTTGTGGTATTTTTAGTATTGTATATGTAGTTAATAAAAGTGAGCCTAAATTATAAAAAAAGTATTCATAAGAAATTAAGGACCAGTTTATAATACCAATACAATGTTTGTCTTTTGAAATTTGGAATATATGGTACGGTACGGTACGGTACTCTTATATTTTGAATATATGGTACGGTACTCTTATATTGATTGAGAACAAATTTATAAGTAAATACTTGAAAACTTTTATTTAGTAAATAAGTTTAAACACGGGTCCAAACATTTTTTCTTAAATATTATACTATTTTCATACTATTTTCATAACAAAGGTACTGATAATAATTATTAAAAAAGGGTAGTTGATTTAAATAAATGTTTTATTGTAAAATATTTTATAAAATTAATATCCTTATAAGTAAGTATTATCATAATAAAATAACGATAATTAAAATCATAATAATAATCTCGTCAATAATATAAGGAACATTGTATATCAAATGTTTTCAAAAGGTCTTGGCTCATCATTATATGCTCCTACCAATCAGACATTACTCCATCGTAAAGAGAAGAAACTCGATAGAAAGAGTATTGATACATTCAGTATGTATCTTCAAATTATACGAAAAAAGCACAGAAAAAAAATCATAAAAGTATTAAATGAATAAATCGAATAATTCGATAATTTCAATAAACTACTGACTAAAATATTAGTACAGATAGTTGAGTTCAATCCCACTACAATTCGGGCTATTATGGGAAACAAAATAAATCCCCATCCAGCGTGATTCGTCCACTAGAAGATCAAAAGCTTCCTTTTTTATGTGCGCGACATCACGTAGTGATGAATAAGAAATTGCCTCAAGAGACTCCTCCTCTGGTAGCAACACATCTGAGTGTGAATAAAACACTAGCGATGACGGACTTAAGATTCAACGTCACGGGAGAAGGAAAATTATCCGCAGTACAATAAATGTTCTTATAAAGTGACTTAAGACATCTCAAATAGACTAGCAAGTTTCCAATACTTTCACAGAATAATACAGTTTACATTTATTTCAGCTTTCAATAAGTCTATTGAATCAAATGTTACGAAACGCCTCCATCTAGGATGGTCTGCAGCCTGCAGCCTGCAGCTCGGCGCTCTCTGTCTTTCCATGTTAAGCCAAAACTGAGAATTTTTATGCGCTGATATTTTGTTTGATGCTTTATTGATAAGCTAATGTAAACTGTTACAGCACAAAAAAGTACATTATTAAAGGATTCAAAATTATGATGGAATGAAGATCAATACATCATAACAATCTGCTGATTCAATTTTTATCGCTTCTAAGGGCTCTAATCATTCATGTAAAGCAGTTAATAATAAAAAAAGCATAGATTTAGATAACATAATATGTTAAAATTAATTCAGTAAAGAATTGAATCAACAAGAAATTGAATCCGGAACGTAATCTAATTTAGTGAATTGGCGTCAACAATAAGATATTATAACTTATTTAATAAAGACAACTAAACATCTTCTTTAATGTAATATTACTCAACAAACAATTTGGAAACGGGTGAAAATGAAGGTGTTTGTGGTTTTTGTAATTCTGAAAATTACCATTTGCGGTTCTAAATCTTGGTATACTCAGCCACCAACAGATATATTCTAAATTTGTTTGTTAAGGCTAAGGGAGTAAATTTCAACATGGTTTTATATAATACTCGCCAAAGTTATTTTTAGCTTTTTCCTCTTCAACTGAATTTAACGAATATTTTTAAAGGCTTTTGTGAATGAATTAAGTCATGATCAAAGGTAAATTTGCTTTAGAATTTCGACAAAAATGGAATATCCATTAACTTTTTTCACTCATTTAAAAGGCATTTTTTGCTTTCACTTTATCTATTTGTATGTTAAATTTTAAAGAAATAAACATTTTTATAGCGCAGGTGTTGCATATTAAAGAATTCAAAATATTTTATTAACACGCGTCATAAAATTTATGATTAATAATCCTAAATAAAATATGTATTTTGTGGCCATCGTTTTTGTAAAACGAGTATGCTAGTATCATATCAGATAGTGATAATTAAAACAGTTTAATATCAGCAACAAAATTTGTTGAAAATAAATATTGAGCATTAGTTTTTAAATAAAAATATAACATCACGCAATTTTGGTCAGAGAAAACAGATCATCAAACCTTCCTATCACGATATATAATTTTTTTTAAATCTCATCCATTCCCAAACATCTTCGCATATAGTTCTATCTGTTAATCTTACTGCTTAACATTCAACCTTTTAAATTTTTATTCTCTTGCTCTAATCAAACCATTCTCGTTTGTCCTCTTTCAAGATTCCAACACACGCTTGCATTGTGTTTTTTCAGTATTCCGTTGTCCATCCGTTCAACGGGATTGTTGAAAAAACCCATATTAACGCGCTCTTTTCAACCTAATTAACACATTAATTTTTATTCTTAATAATTATGTATCTTATTCAGCCATACATCAATTCACCACATATTCTTCGGTACCTATTTTTTGCCATGGATTTCTACCTACCTAAATTTTCTACCTTAAATTTTGACTCCCCATTCATCAATTTTTTATATCATCCAAACATAAATGTTTCAGAAAAAAATTACAACATATGAGTATGAATATTGAAGTTAGCCATGACTTGATTAATATGTGGTTTGTAATACGTATTCCTCCTATAAAAAATACTTAAAATAACAATAAAACGTTTACCATAAAATTAATTAGCGCATTTCAAGTAAAAATTCTTTATGTTAATCATTTCATAAATTTCTCTTATTGTAAACCCTTGAGAATTTTAATTATTAATTTCACTCTGTTTATTTTTAACCTTAATTTTCCTGGTCCCAAAACACTTTCACATTCAGATTAGGAAAATTTACAAGGACTAGTTTTCATCTCCAACGTTTGTTCACTTTCAAAATAATTACGGAGAAGTCACGGGAATAAATCGTTTTCTTCTGCAAAGTACCCAAAATATTAATTTCACAGGTGTATACCGGGAATTTTATTTCGAATCTAACGCATAAACATTTAACTTTATGATCATTTTATCCGACTCATATCCAGAGCCGTTTTTGGCGGTTTCGCTAGAATTATATCTGGTTAAACAATCGAATTATTGAACTCAACAAAAAATTGTTCAATGGATTGACTTTGAAATATCCAACTATTATAAAATGACATATACATGTAAAACGTTTTGAGCTCTCTGTAGTACATACTTACAATCATTGTATTTCTTTACTAGGGTAGGCATAGAGGACACAGCATCAGCCTTTTCTATCTCAACACACATATTTCGCCTCTTTCACATCCATACAAATTCTCATACAGATTTCTCTAAATTCTTACATTTCCTTCTTAAAAAATATCAACTTAATCAAACTATGCTTTTCTTGCTGTTCCACTACCACGCCTGTCATCCCATTTGCACTTGTTATTTGTTTTTTAGTCTTCTCCAAAAATTCTTTCCACGAGCAGAAACCTTATCACACTGCTCTTAATTTTTTTAATAGTAATACTAATTGCTCGTTATGTAATACAAAAGACTGATGAAGTATTTATCTACGATTTTTAGATCGACCAACACCTCTATTAGCTGTTAACATATTTTTAATAACTGAAGGGACTTTTAAACAACCAATTTTTCTATAACAAATACATTTTACCTTTATGTTCATTTATCTTCTAAATTCATATTATTTAACACGTTGACCTTAAGTTCGCATTCATCTCTAATCATGTAATTTCGTATTCTGTCATACATTGCCACTTTATTTGTTCTAAGTTAACGCATTCTATAGTTTTTTTTACCATCCAGGTGCTCTCATACATCAAAGTTAGTACTTAAATACTATTGTGGAATATGATCTTAGTGGATTTTGATATTCCTTGTTTGAGAATATTTGTGGCTATTGCAGATATTTTTATTTTTATTTAATTTGTCAAATGAATCTCTTTGATTGTTGAATTATATTTAAAAATAAATCATTAATCTTCTCACTATAATAGCCGAAGTCTTAGCAGTTAATTAATTTGAAACAATTTGTCTTTCCAATTTTCCATGTTGGCTGTGTCAGTTATTTCAGTAAGTTCCTATACCGCTGTTGTGTCATCTGTATGTGTGATGTTTGTCTGTGTGTTTAGTGTATTTTGTCTTGTTTTTCGATTTGTGTGAACTTTAAAAGCATTCCCTTTTACACAAGTAAGCTACAATTGGTTGTCATACCATCACAAATGTCGACCAGAGATGTGAGTAACTATCTAATTCGATTTAGTACATTTGTATGCCTGTGTCGCGGCCGTACGATCCAAAATCGCGCATATCACGAGCAAAACGGCAACAATGACAATTGCAACAACGCTGACAATTGCAACAACGGTCTTCTACAGACAAGTGAAAGAAGAACAGTATAATAATAATATTATATAGAATTGTAATTTTTTTAAATTGGTTATTATTGTATTGTTTCAAATAATTGCATTATGACTTTAATTTGGTGGCACAAATCATCCTATTGAAGGCTATTCTAAGTGGGTTGGCTATTTAAAAAATAATATGAATAATAGTTTATATGTTGATTGTAGGGATAGGAAGATGGTGGCTGCGGCCATTTGATTGGGAACTCCACCCGCATTTTTCATATATTTGGTTAGAAAACCGCAGAAAACTCCTAAGTATGGCTCTGTTTGCTCTACTTCAACGATACCGAAGTTCGCACATAATCAGGATACTAAAATTTATCTCGTATCTCTCCGTTAAACCTTTCCAACATCACACGCCCCCCATCGCATTAATTTGTGATTATTTTATTTTTATTATGACTTAAATTTTAATGTTTGTGAGTGGCTGAAAGTAAGCTAAATATTTATTTTAATTAAAAGGAATATCAAAATAATTTTACACTTAATTATTGTCATTTTAAATGCGGACTTCGCTTTCATTTTTCCTTTTGAATTTTAATAATGCTTTTATCAAAGAATTAATTCTTTTAATTGTTTCGGAAGTATTTGAAACGCAAAAGAAATAAACAAATCATTAAGATGATGTTTTGAAAATAAATCTGAAGTTTTAATTGTTTTAATTATCTGCAACTCATTAGGTAAATAAAGTATCGTCCCATCTGCAACTCATTAGGTAAATAAAGTATCGTCCCAGCTAATTTTATTGCGGGAGTTTTAATCACATTTGTTTTTTATAAACTCGTGGTGTTTTTTTCTTAAAAACAAATTTTGAATGAAAATTTTTAAGATGTAGTTATTTTCTTATGTTTAATGCACTTGTTTGAAACATATAATTTTAAGTTTGAAATGAAAACAAGTACATTGTACAAGTACAAGTACATAAACAAGTACAGTTTGAAACAAGTACAGTACAAGTAAACAAGTACAGTACAAGTACAAGTACATAAACAAGTACAGTTTGAAATTAATCACAATATGTATCAACGAAATAAAAAAAAACTTGTTTAAGTTAAAAGGGGCATCATTCATCCAAAAAAAGGATTTTTCTCACGGTGACAAGTAATTTTTTATCATTCATTTAAATAAAAACTTATTTTAAATTAAATTCAATAATATTTCTCTTAAGGGGGTATTCTCATTTCATGGGCTGAAAAATCGATGATTTTTAACTTTTTTTTTTCAGTGAACGGATTGTTTTTTTAAATTGTTGTTTTTTTCGACATATTTATTTATCTTTTAAGAACATTTTCATAAAACTTCATGATAACATTTTTTAATATTTTTGTTGTTATTAAGTTGGAAGTAAGGCCGCCCGTACGTGGAGGGGGAGGGGGTAAAGAATGTGGCTATAGCCGGTAGTAGAATAATTAAACAAAATGGCGGCTTGTTGAAATTAAAAATCATTTTTTTTATTACACATAATTAGTCAATAATATATTCTGCTTCATTATTTACAACTTCTTGCCAACGTTCTACAAGTTTTTCAATGCCTGTGCGATAAAAAACCATCCGGTCTTGACTCGAGGAATTCGTCCAACCATGTCCGCATCGACGTCATTATTGAAGGAAAAACCATCGACGAGCTGTCCTTCATTTCATAGCATCTTCACCGTACGCTTTACAAATATCGCGAGCAGCTTTGGCAGCTTCCCTCGATTGAACGCGAACAGAAGGAGGTGTCGAAAATGCTTACTTTCGTCTACTTGACATTCCATTTTGAAGGCTTGTAATCAAATAAAATAATATGTAACGTAGAAGCAAACACAATATCTTGTAGAGCGGAAAATTTTCTTTCGAATGACGTATAACCTCTACCATTTTGTTTTACTTGGTGCTCATTTTTAAATTTAGAAAAAAAACGGACACAACTTTTGTTAACACCTAATATTATAGTTGATAATATATATATATCATCAATCTATCAACAAGCTTATTACCACATTCATATGGATAAAATTGGTTTATTGCCTTGCTTTTAAAATAATTTGACTTTGTTAATTTATTGTCTTTGACTAAACGTATCTAATGAATAATGAAAGATTTGAAAGAAATAATGTTTACGAGTTTACTACTCGAATGTACGGGAAGGTTGAGAAAACTTGATATGGCCGAATTAATCAAATTCTGAAAAACGTGATACGGCCGAATTAATCAAATTCTGAAAAGGGAAGAGTGAAAGTCTTTATATAAAGGAGAGTATACATGACGAGTTATATGAACGTGGCAGAAGTCATGTGTCAGATTTGTCTTAAGTTTAAATTTAATTAGGCTCAAAGTGAAATATCGTTAAGGTTGTATAATTATATTAATCTTTCGTTGTTTACGTATACAATACAATCTGGGTGGCTTATTATCATATGACAATCTCTATAACCAACCAGAAAATGTCAAAGATATCGGACAGAAAACTTTACTGGAACCCTATTTGAAAAAAAATAGCACCAACGGGAATCGAACCCGCAACTCCCAGATCAGAAGATCATCTAAAAATACGAAAAAAATTTATCTTTTTTGAAATATTTTGTCCGATTGGATTATTAGTTAATCGTGTTTTTTTTACAACCAGTTGACTAGATAATGTGTTTTAAAAAATTTAGGTCAGAACAAGTTTCGTAACTATTGACTTAGAAAATGTAAACGTTTGGAAGGTGCTGAAACCTTTATCCTTAAGGAAACATTTCTCGCGGCCGTAATGTAAAAGAGGAGGGAAAAAGTCGAAAAAAATTATCGATTAAAATAATTCTAGCGCCGGTTATAGAGCGAGGTACAACAAAGAGAATAAGAACTTATTCATAAAAATCATTTAATTACTTTTGGAGTTATTACAGGGAATAGTTTAAAAAAAGAGATTTTTTAGGAAACGCGTTTAAAGTTTCGAGTGCGATTTTTACACGAATTATCGTAAATAGTTTCAACTTACTGTTAATCAGCAATTTCAGGGCCATATAAACTTGTTTCAAAATCCCATCTTTACACGATAAACTAAATATCAATTCATTATTCCAAGAAATCCTATTGGGATGAATTCTTGGGATATAAGGCTACTGCCATAACAATAGACGACCCGAAAGCTGGGACGCTCAGATCATTTTTCGACAGGCGCGCTCTTCTATAAACCCTAATAACTTTTCGAATTTTCAAGATTTTTGACCATTTCTTATTTTAAATGATTCAAAAAGGGTTATAAAAAAATAAAATGAAAATATTAGATTAAAAAAATGTAAATGAGAATACACTCCAAATTCTTGCAGTATATCAACAAGTTCAAACTAAAACGCAACAAAAATCCAACATATAAAGTACAAGTTTTTTTCTATTTAAAATATCTAAACTTTTAAATTTCAAAAGTTTTAAATTTAAACTTTTAAATTTAAACGTTAATTAAACGAATGTATTCAATTATGCATGGTTAATTTGGTGTGCAAATTAAATATTAACGTCAGATATAAAAACTTGATTTATGCATGAACTTGTTTATTGTTTATATTGAAAACAGTAAGTTAATCATTAATACCCGATCGAAGCTAGAGGTGTTAGTCTGGTGATGTCGCTCAAGCTGAATTTATAGTTAACGTTAACTGTACATATTTGAAACGACGTCAAGGAAACCTTTGCTCGCTTAATATAAGTTGAAACTTAAAAAAACTTTTTTCGTGCTGATAATTGAAATACATTTTTAAGAAAACATGTTTCATTGGATTTTAAAATAAAATATTTATATAGTAGTCATCCGTCTACTAAAGACGATGGAGATGCAGCATTCCCTTTAAAACTCAGGCGATTGTTGATTGTATACTCTCTACTAATAAGCAGATCCATTCTCGATCTGAAAAGTCTAGCATAAACATCACACATTCAAGATGGTCCAGACGCTTTGTGTAAGATTCATCGCCTCCATAGTTTTCTTTAACAGTTGATATCGTCGTTACTGGACCTCGTAGTTAAGGATCCCCTCGGCAATCCAACGTTAATTTTGAGTGGCCCTTCCCCGTCGATCATGTGATCTTGTGTGAGAAAACAGCCCGATCCTAGATGCGCACTTCTTCCCGCAGATATCACAGACACGTGGATTCAGCTGAGTCGCTTTTGCAATGTTGACGCATGTTTGCAGCACGCTGACTGTTTCTCACACATCTAGTCGTTGAAACGCCATAAGCTCGAGAGCAGATGGCTCTCCATTTTCCACGGTCCTGAGTCACCTCCTCCCAGCCCTCAGGCGTCCCGCATAAAGTCAGCGACTCTCGCAGACTGTTCATATAGTACTCTTTATACCCACCGACCCTTCGGTCGCCCACTACTTCCCGTACAAGACGCTTCTCTTTTAGAAGAACTCAACAAGCTTAACCCAATGACCTTTTCAATAACATTAATAGTTTATTAATAAATAAAATATATATAAACATGAATAACTTAAATGAGTGAGTGAGTGACTGCTTTCCAATAACTCCAGTCTGAGGAAAATAAATGTTGACTTTTGAGAATGTGATATGAAATATGTCAATAACCGAAGCAGTCCTGTTTAAAAGTGTTAATGCCCTTCAAACAGGCATGGCGGCTGAAAAACTCGTCCTTACGTGCGTGATTGAGAACAGTTTCAGCGGGCGTTGGCTAGTGTAATTGTTAGAAACATTTAACTTTAATCTTTCTAGTAATGCTGAACAGTTCTCAAATCTGACAACTTATACTGAGAGCTGAAGATTTTCTCATTCTGTCAAAGAATTTTTCAAAGGGTAAGTCTTTCCAAATTAATGGCTTTATCTATAATTATCTATCTTGTTCTTTTACACAATATCTGATTCTATTTAACTATAATATGAGTATGCAGAGAGACTGTTTAAAATTAATGGATTCAACGTGGAAAAGTTTGAATAAGTTAACCTCAAAATGTTTCATAAGTTCAGATTTGGTTTATTATATACTTATAAAATTACGGTCAAATCAATACATTCGTGGTTTAGTTGGTAAAATGCTTGACTTTCACTTGGAGGTTTCGAGTTCGATTCTCGATAGTTTGTTTGGTAATAATACTCACGCTCGTAATATAAGGGTGCCTATTCGTTTACAGGGTAGTATTTCAAACACGTGAGATAAAGAACCGCAAATTTCGTGCCTTCTCAAGTAGTTAGCCCAATAGCTCAATTGTCTTCCAGACATACTAATCATGTTCGAATCACCAATTCAGATATATTGTAGGGTAAACCTTATGAATGAATAAAAATAGTTACTTATTGGAAATATTTACTTCACCCTTTACAAACCATTGCAATATTTAATAAATTTAAGATAAAATATCTGCACCTTAAAAAATAAACACAAGTCATGAAATACCTAATGAACATTATGACTTTAAAAAAAGTCAAAAAGAATAAAAAAAACGAAGCTTATTGGATTATTTTACAAACAAATAAGATAAAATGAAAATGCACGCAATCTCATAGTCAAGATCTAAGATTGAGGAAATGTTGAAGAAGGACTCCTTGAACTAAACAACATCTGCATGAAAAATCATATTTTTTTTTAATAAAATTACTTAGTCAATGAATAATATATTTACTTACTATAACTAAAAGGAAGTTTTCTGGTTAAGTTATTATAGTAACTTATTCCACGTACTGTCGTAGGGATGAGGTAATCTTCTCGGTTGAAGACTATTCTGGTATGTGACGTGACATTACCACAATACCCGTAAACTGACTGTTACCATTTCGCCAGTACTCGTACTACGCTACTAAAACATACATTTGAAATACATCATTCAGACGAGACTATTTCAAATACTTCACATCTAAGGTTCGTATAAGACGAAATAATTTAAAGAATAGAGCAAGATAAATAATTATACCATAGGTTCATATGCATGATGGAAGATTTACGAGAGATATCGAACAGCGTGTAGCGATAGGAAACAAAGTAAACGAGACATTAAAACGTATACACCAGTATACTCGAACTGGATAATATCAAATCTGCTAAGACGATAGTGCACAACAGTATTTTGGTACAAACTTTGTTTTACCCTACTTAATACATTAGTTTTAGCTTACATTTATCCATAATATTTACATCGACACATTACATATTCATCTAAGTACATGAATTTCCACATAATTTTTTCTGTCCCTTTCATCCATTTTCTACGTCCACGTTTCCCTCCTATACGTCATTGTTGGTACTAATACACTGTTGTAAACCCCCATAAAAATAGTTCTTGGCATTGCTTGGTTTGAATATATTACACATATCTTTTAGTGTCTCATTGCCTTTGTTTCTATTGCGACTCACCGTTCAGTATTATAAAAATAAAATTAAAACACGAGAAGCGACAAGTTTGAAAATAAATTATGTGTGAAAAGAGATCACAAATACCTTTCCTTAACTATAGAATAGGCAAGGGAATATTGATACACGATCTGTACTGGGGTGAAAATAGGGCTAACAAAACATAACTTTCCTTAACTATAGAATAGGCAAGGGAATATTGATACACGATCTGTACTGGGGTGAAAATAGGGCAAACAAAACATAACTTTCCTTAACTATAGAATAGGCAAGGGAATATTGATACACGATCTGTACTGGGGTGAAAATAGGGCAAACAAAACATAACTTTCCTTAACTATAGAATAGGCAGGGGAATATTGATACACGATCTGTACTGGGGTGTAAATAGGGCAAACAAAACATAACTTTCGTTTTTTTTTCTTTTCTGTCCGCCATAGATTCAGAATCTAATGAACTATAGAAACGATGACATTGCCACTTTTTCCACGTGTTGTGTTTTGTAATGTTTAATAACCTAAAGTGTTACTATCACATAAAGAAAGATAAACAATGGTATCTTTGTAGTTCGTTTTTCCTTCGTAAGTTTTCTACGGGTTCCTCACCAAATATATCTTTCCTAAACATATGCGGATGCGAGGAAGAACCCAATCCAATGGCTTCAGCCACCACCTTCATATCCTTACACTCAACTAATAAACATATTTATTTTGTATTATTTTTAATATGTCAGTAAAAGTCGATTTAAATCTCGAGTAAGAGTGCTTATGGAGAGTCTATTCTCTAAACGGCGCTATATAAATTGTCTTGTATTATAATTGTAATGCTTCTTTAGCATTCATCAACCCAGATGCAAAACCTAATTGAATAATTGCACTTTTAATTTTAGTTTATTGAACTTCTGGTTTTGAGTTCCTGCTCACATGAAATCCTTGAAAAGTTCTTGAGGATAAATCTGTAATAATTTTGTAATATTTATGTGACAACCTCCATGGTACAGTTGCTAAGATGCCAGTCTACTACCCGGGTGTTTCATGTTCCATTTCCAATGGTATACGAAAAAAATCAAAAGCAAAGTTAAATATTTCGTCTCGTAATAATACAACTTCACTTTTAGTATTGCCAATATACATGATGCTGAAGAACGAGTTACGCGCATTCTTCAATAGTTTTTTTTTAGTCAAATGTACGATTCATGTGGTTAAAAATATTTATATTTCTCGGCCACCCTATTCACCATGTACACAGCCGATTCAGATATGTTAAAATGTGCAATACGAATGAAGGAATGAATTACATGTGCCACTGTTTTTATCTAATGAAAAATCAACTCAATCAACCCTTCTTCATTGTATCGGTAAAAAAAATAATAAATTTATACCGAGAGCTTACTAAAGAAGGTCAAAAATTTACAATACAATTAATTTTATACTCTAATGGTATTTAATAACACAGGTCTTAAATCAGGGCTTGCTGCATGACACGTTCAAAAACATAAATGCTCAGCACAACTGGGAGCCAACTGAAGCAGATCGAGTCAATTGGTAAAAAAACATTTGGTAGTAATCAGCGATCCAATGAGAAAATAACCTTTTATGCAACAATATATTAAGAATTGGCTTCCATGGGCTCTACAGGCTCCAAAGAAAGTACGCACAAAGTACTTTTATTATCCTCGCTACAGGTAAATTAACAATGTAATAATGATTTATTTATATATACACATATATACATACCATTACGCCATTACCCTGTCAGGATAGGTAAGGAGGACAGACCGCCATACTTTCCTAACTCGACACACATTCTTAGCCTCTTCCACATCCATACACCTTCTCATACAGCCTCTACGATTTATCTGACTTTCTATTATTCCTTCTTTCAGAATATAATTTTTTCGATCCAACCATACTTTCCTTGATCCTCCTCTCATACGCCTTCTACTCACATCTGCATAGTATATCTGTTTTGTTATGTAGTCTTTCTTCAACCATTTGTTTTCTATATGCCCAAACCATATCAAAGTACTCTTATTCGTTTTATTTAACACAATGGTAAAAAATTATATGGGTTATACTGTATACAATTAAATATTAACTAGATCTTTAATATTAGAAAACTTTGAAAAACACTGATTTATATCTTTGATCGTCTTATGACCGAAGTTCATTTAGTCTGTTTCCGTATGAGGTTAGGAGGCCTGTCACAAACCGACAATGCAATCGTGCAGAATACGATGGTGTTAGTTTTCTTAAACCATCTGTGGTTTACGTTTCCAGCGTTTAACTTTTAATTATAAAGACACTCATTTTTACCCTTCAAGATATCCGAATTAGTGATTCGCTAATATTAAGAGTGTATCCAGGAGACATTATTGTCTTCGGCTCCAGTAATCGAGCCAAAAGTTTAACAACGGCGATTTGTCATTGCACATATTGGCAACAGTGCTGCATATGAAGAGTCAGTTACACTCTAGAAAGTATTTGGAGGGTGCTATTATTGCTACCAAACGAACTCTTTTAATAGACTAGGTGTATTTTTCTTTTAGGACTATTGACAATCAAACCCAAAACCTCTGGGTAGAAGTCAAACACCCCATCAACTAGGCCATGGAGGTCATCAAACTGTTAAAACTTTGATTGTTGATTTGTTAATTATGGAACTTTTTTTTTATTTATTAATCTATGCTTTATTGCATTAAATATTAATATTTCGTCTTATTATTATCATTAATATAAATCCTATTGATGAGGATTATTTTTTCTTGGAATCATACTCGTTTTATCATGAAATCACCCTTGAATTGATATATTTTTTAATTGAAATTTATTTAATTTTCTAAGTAAAAATTAACAGGTGCACCAATAAACATTATTGCACCTTTATCATAGGTATTTGTATAAATATTTAAAAACCTTGATATGGAAATTAAGTTGTATTTTTATATTAAGAACTAATATTTCGATACTTTTATCATTGATGTTCCAATGTTTAAGTATCGCAGTGATATATGTAAATTTCACCAATCATTCTTCCATATATATGTAAATTTTAGTGGCCATACCTGGAATTGACATTTTCAATTAATTTAAACAAACGAAATTCGATAAAATGATTGGTCAATAGTTTAGCCAAAAAAAGTATGTAAAGGGAAAACAAATTTGATACATGAAGAAGAATATAACACTATGCGTCCTTTTTATTTGATAAATATTAAATCGTTTAGGACAACAATTACTTATTCTTTTTATAACAAACATATAAAAAGCTTTTGAAATGTCGTTCTATCGAATAATGACAAGATTAATGTAACGTATATATTACACGTTTGTTCTATATAGCCTGGCTTGGTACTCGTAATGGCTATGTGGCCATCACTTTCAAACTAAGACTTTATGCAGCCTCATGGGTTAATAAAGTTTGTAATGATGCCATTCAAAAAAAATTACTTTAATGAGAAACTCATTCGGGCGCCACTATAGCTGGCAGAGGTAATGTGTTCATCTCTGCGTTTTTAAATAATTTTTTTAGTCGCTAACAGTATATATTTCGTCATTGTAACATTTAGTTTATTTTGTAATTGCAACGGTGACATATTAAACGCATAAAATTAAATTAATTGATGTTCTATATATTTGCTTAAAGTTCGTTTCCCAGAGTTTTATTTCAATTCGATCGATCTTAGCCTGCCTTAAGGTATTGGAAATATGAGTGGCGTGTACAGCATTAGGAAGCACTTGAAGACATTCTCTTTGGGGAAGCTTTATTAAAATGTATCAACATTTCACTACATCTAAAGCCGAATATGTTACTACTATGCATCAGAAGATCTACAACATTTTATTTGTAGTTCGTCTTTCCTTGTAAATTTTCCGCGGTTTTCTTACCTAATTTGTTTTTTTTAAATACTAGCAAATGCGGGGAAGTTTCTAATATAATAAACGCATCCACCATCATACTATTATTATACTGAGTGCGGCTCAAGTATTTGGAACCCGAAGGAATCCAGAATTCTCTTATAGTTAAAAAAGAGAGTCCAAAGATATCTGCGACACCTTTATTGCAAAGGGTATGGATTTTACCCATAGCTCTATCCCACATTTTTCAATAGCATGTTTGGGTGTTAGTCCTTACGCGTTAGAAGAGATCTACCAAACCCTTGGTCGATCCACTAACTTTAGCCATCGTGAAGAAAGATTGTTATTGGTGCCGTATTTATGAACTGAGCTGTTAAAAGCATCCCCACTTGCACACAGAATGACCTTGTTGAATGAATTCTGATATCAATATATTCCACATCTCAATAAATAGCTCGAGGATTAAAGTCCTTGATAAACTTGATGGTTACAACTGAGTCACTTTACAGGAAAGTGTGTGTAACGTTGTTATCATTATGTTAAATTTAGGTTTCATATTTTTTTAAGAGATGGAATTGGGTTAACCTGTATCCAAATGTGAAATTGAAAAAAAAAGCAATGATGCTTTGTTAATTGTTGTTGTCGAAGATGCATTTATCACGCTGGTGATTATTTTCTTTTAGAAATCCAATAAATAATGTTTTTATCAACGTTTGTTTCAAAACGAATATGTTAATTAATTCTAGGTTATATATTGCCCTTCGTATTAATGTGTTTTCGTTTACTATTATCCCATAAAAAGCCAACCGGAAATTGTTTTTGTGAAGAATCGATTAGAGTATCACGTTGTTTAGTTTTTTTACAATATTAAATGGAATCTACCGAATTAAGATGGTGAAAATTTCATAAAAAAGTTTAATCCACAAAATATTTCATTTGACATCTTTTTTTCCATATTTTGTGTTCCTGGGTATACTGTGCAACGAGCGGATTTATTGCTATACATCAATTCATTTTAAAAATCTGTTTTATATTGGATATATAAGATTGTTTAGTTCATGACAAGTTTTCTAAACCCGGAATATATTTTTTAAAATTCGAGTCAACATTCTCTTTACAATAATTGTAGGATAAGAGAAAAAAATACTTTAAGATAAAATAAGGTGAAAAAAAAAATATTATTGACGGGTATTCTGAGTTATATCATATATTTTAAATTCTCTCTTGAACGTGATTTACACTTTCAGACCTAATCAAAATCATGACAACCTTTCCCAGTGCCCGGCTTGTTTTTTTAGGAATTCTGATTTTAGTAATTTATTGTAGTTAAGTATGATAATTCTGCCCACATTCTCCTTTGTGGAGAGCTTCATCACACTCCTTACAAATGAATCGGGTCCCACTTTAATTTTTATGTTTAGCACATACCTTGCAAGTTCTGCAGGTTTTTGTTTCTGTCAATTGATAGAATACATATTAAGAAATGTTGACATATGTGTGCTGTTTGAGAGCTTGTTTGGAGAATCCTGCAAATTTCTTATTCTATTTTTATCCGGAGACTAGTAGGTATCTAGATTAATATGTCCAAATCTTCAAGATCTGACATTTCCCTGTACATCGATGACGCAATTCCAGAATCTCAATCATAAATCAATTCATACATATTTTCATTTTCTAGGGCAGCTGTCGGCAACATATGACACGCGTGCCACTAGGTGGTACGTGGAAGGTTTTTAAATGACGTAGCATAATGAATGACAAATGATGAAATTCTTTAGAACATTAATGAAAATAATGTATTAAAAAAAATCTAATGAATATTGAATTTTAGTACGTTTTTAGATCGATTTCCAAATTAAATGTATAATTTCTTAAACGAAACGGTTCGTTTTCTTACACGAAATTGTTAGTTTTTGGGGGAACATTAAAAAATGATTCGCTGCGCGGCTCATTTTCTCATACAACATTATGACTTTTAAAAGGTAAAAAACAAAAAACTTGCTTTAATTTTGAACAGGACCTTCAATTTATATTATACACAGGGTCATTTAACTAATATGAAGTATTTAGTATTAAATACATATTCAATTTCTTATGATTTTTCTTTAAAAGATCCACCCCCCTATGGAAAATTCTTGGTTAGTGGTATACGGAGTGTCCCGTATTTAAAAAAAGAAAAAGGGGCACTTTAGTGCATAAAGGTTTCCGACCACTGATATAGGGCATTTTTAATGCAAGAAATTCGAACAGTATCGTGTGAAAATTTAATTTGAAACAAAATTATTTATAAGGTGCCAGTAATATATCTCTTTTTTGAAGAGCATGACTAGGAAACCATTTCTTGAAAAACAAGGAAACAGGATACGAAGTGAAAAAGATAGTGTACATCTGATCAGGATTCAAGATATTAATTATGATGTTCAGTGGCGCAGAGTGGACCGCAAAAGAAGATGTACAAAATGTGAAGGGGAAGGACGCTCTCATTGCCTGGTCGAAGAGAACGTCAGCGTAATTTTTTCCAATTCTCTTTTAAACATGGCCAAGGATGACTATTATCTAAAGGTTTTGGATTCAATTCCCGAAGGCACCCAAAAAAAGATTCCAGTCTATTATGAGTTCGTTTGGTAGAAAACTTACACGCGCTAGACATGTGGGAGAGTTGTTATCTCTTCATATCCGAAAAAATTGCTAATGCTTAAAATGACATTTTGTTTGTTCGTTGCCTATTGACTCTAAACTTGAAGGCTCGATTACTGGGGTCGTAGATCATATTGTCTCCATGTCATGCTCTGCAATATGTCCAAAACACACATTCGGATATGTTGAAGGGGTACTAAACGAATAAGAAATGTGCCCCAGCTATTTTAACTGAGGTTTATCGATATAACCAAGAGTCCTATTCCTAGGGGTCTACGTTTTGAGCAATTTCTTATTATATCCCTCAATATGAATTATGAATTCTCTGAAATATCTCATATCTGTTGCTTGTATTTTCGATTTTTTTTCATCAAAATCCATTGCTAGCGACTGTACACTATAAACTGCTTTGCAGACATTTTAGATTTTGTACTCATCTCTGCTTATCTTACTTAAAGGCTGTATAGAGAACGCATCACTTCGCTGCCTGCTTTCATTCTTCATGTCCCTGTCGCGTGACTTACTTATGATAGATCTTTTTTACTCCCATGTTAACCTTGACGACTTCGCTCCTCCTATTTTGCACTCCGCACTTCAAAAATCAGTTGTTAAGGATAGTCCTCACTTGGTAAGTACAACGCATTGGGACTCTTCTATTTGTGCGTCATCATTTCATGCATTTAGTGACCACAAGACTATCTATTTGGGTTTTTCAGTTTCTTGAGAATGGAAGTATTAGTTAAATTTGTTTCATTATTTACCACGAATAACTCTTGATCAAACTTGATCTTTTATTATATTTCCAATATACTTGTGAGCATATTGGAAGAAATAATAATTATCTCAGCTTTATTGTTTTAGTTATTAACTTTCTCAGAGACATTACAGGTCACGTGGATCTCAAGTTTGCTAGAAAATAGCTCTTCAGCTAGCACAATCCTTAACTGCCTTTCTGGTGTCCACAAAATCAATGCTATGTGTTTAGAACAAAATCAAGCTACTACAACAAGCGCATATATCACATACAAGCGATTAAGCATTAGGTGTTCTCAATTATGAAATCTCAAACATTTCAATATATGTTGTTAAAAATATTAATTAAGTTTGATGTGTTTTTTTGAAATGTGTAATACGCAACAGTTTTTAAACATTGTAATCGATACTTATTTTATTCTCTGATGATTCAGATTTGATTTCCCGCGGTCGAAAGGCTGGTTTCTCTTTCAAATACATTTTAATTATATTAAGAGATTTTCTAACACTTTTAAAATATCTTGAAATTATTTTAAAAGCACTTGTGAGATAATGTTTAATATAAAACAGATCTTTAAAAGCACTTATAAGATAATGTGAACCATAAAACAAATCTTTAAAAATAATACTGAGAAATAAATAATTTTTTTCACTACCAACGTGGCCTAGCAGAAATCTTCAGAAATCTAATTTATCACATGCTATTGATTTCGATTCACAGTGAAAACTAAACAAAAAGGTTGTCTAATTTTTTTTCACATTCGGGTTCTTTTAAATCCTTTGGTTGGTTAGAGATATGAGTATTGATAACATAAGAATACATTTAAGTGATAACATTGAATATATTAAAAATTCAATATAAAAATACAATATACTATTGTATATTATTTATAGTTAAGGCATTTAACATTGTGAAGGTTTAACGACATTGTAATTTATTTTAATAACTGTTTATTCCACTTAATTTAACGTTATAACCCTACCGGTTTCAACGTTTTCACCTCATTATCAGGGTGCACAAACAACACATGTTTGTACTCCCCTGATGATTAGGTGAAAACCTTGAAACCGGTAGGGTTATACAGTTACATAAAGCGGAATAAACAGAGTTTCATGAAACAAATTACACACACAACATGCTCATATTTCTAAAAAAATGTAAAACCGGTGATTACGAGGGTTGCTACTTAAGTTTTGAGACAGACAAGTAAAAACTAATATTTATCATCGAAAATGGCTTTATTGTTTTTTAAAATACTCTCCATGAAGATCAATACACTTTTGCATGCGTTTAAACAATTTTTCGAAGCACTTTTTCGACTCCGAATAAGGTAACTTCAAAACATGCGTTTTGAACGCATCAACCGCTTCTTCAGGCGTCGAAAAACGTTGACCTCGCAATTTATTTTTGATGTTCGGGAATAAAAAGAAGTCATTGGGTGCCAAATCAGGGCTGTACGGCGGATGACCCATCAATTCGATGTTTTGAGTGCTCAAAATGTCACTTGTTTGAGCCGATGTGTGAGAGCTCGCATTGTCGTGGTGTAGAATCCGTCCGTCGAATGATCCGTCTTCGGCGGTTGGTTTTCCTCATTTCTCCGAACACTTCGGGCCAATAAATGGTAGTGTACCATTTAGAATCGACCGTACGACGTTCCACTAAAGGCACTGTTGCGACATGACCATACCGAAGAAACAAGGCACCATTTGCTTTGAAGTGCTTAGTGCGCCAACAACTTTTGTTGGATTTGGCTCGTCTTGAAAGACCCATACAGTCAACTGCTGTTTAGTTTCTGGCTCATATGAATAGATCCATAATTCATCGCCTGTCCCGATCTTATATACGTCTTTTGAAGCACCGCGATCGAATTTTTTCAACATTTCTTTGGACCAATCAACACGAGCCTTTTTTTGAGCGATTTTCAAATTATACGGTATCCAACGCGAACAAATCTTTTTGACGGCCAAATGTTCATGCAATATTGAATGTATGCGAGTGAAACTAATTACCAAGCATGTTTCAATCTCACCGATCAGTTACGTGACGATCTTGCAATGTCAGTTCACGCACAGCATTGATGTTTTTTGGCACAACAACCGATTTTGGACGACCTTCACCAAATTCGTCTTGGAGCAAACTATAACCACGATTGAATTCGGAAAATCAGCAAAAAATAGTAGCCCGGGATGGTGCTTCATCACCAAAATTCAAATCGAGTAGATCGGCACACTGTTGTTGAGTTAGTCTACGTCGAAAATCATAAAAAATCATCGCACGAAAATGTTCATGATTTAATTCCATTTTTGGCCGTGATGAATTTTTCAAGTCACTGTAAACAACACAAATAACACTAGTATGACAAAACTTTCTCAGAATATATATTATTAAAAACATCAAACTTTACGATGCTGATGTCAGATTTGACGTATCTACACTGTTGTGGCCATATCTCAAAACTTAAGTAGCAACCCTTGTAATTTGTTTTATTTTTGAACAAAAAAAGATTACGAATATTATAGGACTACTGAAATTGAGATACTTTAAGTTTAAGTCTTCCATCTGTACAAATATGTTAGCTTGGAATCTTCCAGTTGAGCCTCAGGATGATGCTGAAGACTTAAGTTAAGGTAGTCTCATTATTCCACGATCGTTCCGATTCGACCCCTTATCTCGAAGTCCTGAAAACGCCCCGCTTTCATTTTATTACATTTCTCGGTTTCGATACGAGTTTTGCTTTCATGATGATGTTTAATCCAGCAAATTTTGATAATCTGAGACGTTGTTATTACTTAAATCTTTCCTTGGTTGAAATACGGAATGTTTCGTTGAATGGATATGGATAAATGAATTCAGAAATTTGTAAAATTCAGATGGTTTTTGGCTATCGCATAATTTGGAAATTTTAACATTGTGCATTTAAAAAAGATGTAACAGTGGATAGTCAAATAATTCCTGTTAATTGTGTTTATAATATTTTCACAAATATTTGTATTAATAATCACCAAAATATATCTTGAATGGTCATAAGTTCACACGAAGTGAAAAAAGATGTAAAATGTTAAAGTTGATACAATTTTTATCAAACCATCTCCCTGACAGGGTAGACAGAGAGGACATAACTCCAGACTTTCCTATCTCGACCCACATCTTTCACCTCTTCTTCATGCATACACTTTCTCAAAGTATTTCTTCATCCATTCGTTCGACATGTCCAAATCATTTTAGAATGCTCTTCTTCATCTTACTTAACGTATGGAAGAGTTTTCATATTTAGGTGTATGATTCTGTCGTTGATGGTATTGTAACCGAGTACATATTGCGTTTAGCGGGATGTTATTTATATCCTTACTCCTAAAAAAGTGTTATTTTCATTTCTTGAGAAGTGAAATGAATTCCCTCACGATATGACGTGATCTTTACCAATCTACTGAGTTTTGGAAATACAGAGATTATCTATGTTGTAGGTGCTATTTTTTTTCACCATTTGTATTATCTTTCCTTTTGATCTTACATTCCAATTTCCGATTTCCATTATTTTGTAATGCGATGTGTTTCTATTGTACTAGGCGCATCCAGAAAGTAAGTGTACTGAGGCTCTCACGACCGGATGGATTTTATTTTCGACATGTTGGCTACACTTCCGTGTAGCCTGACCCTTCCCCTCCACAACGAGACCGGTTCGAAGTCAGTACGTTGAGAAGTGTCGACGCGACAACACATTTCGGGAAAAATGTCAATCCAATCTCCCGCCAAGTGCGAAATACGCGGCGTCATCCGTTATCTCGTTTGGAAGGGAAACCCGCCGGTTGAAGTTTATAATGAGGTGAAAACTGCATATGGTGATAAAGCTATGAATCGTACGAGTGTGTACAAGTGGTGTCGCGAGTTTAAAAACGGTCACATCACACCTCTTCACCCTCCGCCAAAAAGTTCAAAACCACAATTTCACCCAAGAAAATCATGGCACCCATGTTTTGGGACTGTCAAGGCATAATATTAATTGAATATATGCCTCAAGGGGAGACCATCAACTCTGCAAGATACTGTGAGACCCTAAAAAAATTGCGGAGGGCGATTCAGAACAAGAGGAGAGGCATGCTGACAAAGGGAGTCTGCCTGCTGCACGACAATGCCAGACCACACACGGCCAACGCCACGAAGGAACTGCTCGCCTCGTTTAAATGGGATGTCCTGAACCATCCCGCGCATTCCCTTGACCTAGCACCTTCAGATTACTATCTCTTTACCTCCCTGAAGCTGCACATGGGTGGAAAAAGGTTTTCAACCGACGAGGGGGTAAAGGAGGAGGTGGAGAAGTGGACGGAGGAGTTGGCGGGAAATTACTTCGAGGAAAGCATCAAAAAGTTGATACCCCGCTTCACCACCTGCATTGAGAGGAATGGCGACAATGTCGAAAAATAGCTTACATATGTACTACGGTAACCACGTAATTTTTTTGTTTAAATAAAAAAAATTGTAACCTACAAAAATTCAGTACACTTACTTTCTGGATATGCCTCGTATGAAGCATTACATTTTTCACCCGAAACCTAATCCGTAACTTCAGTGGACGGAAACTAACATAGGTTTTCCGTCTTCACGTCATCCTATATTATATTTACCGCCAGACTCTGAAAACAGTAACCAGCTGCCATAAGACTCATCTCATCGTCGACTTGTTTCAAGGAGAGATTTAAAAGGATTATATCTCTCTTTAAAGATGAATCTTTTTAGATACCTCCTATTATGTTGTATTTTTTTTCCGTCTTATTTGATATTTGAAAATATTTTGTTTAGCTTTTTTTATGAACTTTTTAAGTACGTTTAAACACTTTTTTCTGTTTGAAAATAATGTTATCCTTCTCCCAGTTGGCACGTATTCGTGTAGCTCTTATTTGGTTGATCGTAGATGACCGTGTGAGAATAAACTCACTATTGATATACTATATTTTACAACAAAATGTCTAACAAATAATTAAAATATATTTTCATGTGCACGGTTTCTTCATCTGATGTGTACACAATAGTAAAAAATATTACTTTGGACTATAGAAATGATATTTTTTTCTTGGTATGAAATATAACGCGTTTCTTGAAATTTTTTAAATTTCACGCTACTCCTCAAACTCGTTAAGTAACACAATCGCCTCTAGCTAACTAGTGCAGTAACACAATCGCGTCTATCAAACTCGTGCAGTAACACAATCGCCTCTAGCAAACTCGTGCAGTAATCCACTCGCCTCTAGCAAACTCGTGCAGTAACACAATCGCCTCTACTATAGCAAAAACGCTCAATTTATCTTTTCATACACTTCCACCTTTTCATGCCAATTTGATCTCAATTTGGTGGGTTTCTTTAGGATAAAATTCTTTTAAAGTCAATGCGTTATTTTTTTTGCGTTATGGCATCGTTTTTTAAATCTTCATGCCAATAATTTCATAATATAATATATGTAAACGTTGGTCCTTGAACTATTTATTGTGCAATTTTGAAAGTAAAAGGTCTAGTTTTTGAAGTAAAAACATAAGGGTTTGATGGCGTTATTTTTTCATATGTCCGAAAATATAAACCGTTTCAGTAAAAGGATACATGATTTGTATTTATTTTAGATATCGAAAGGGCATTTTACCCTTACCCGATAGGCGTTTTTGTAAAAATTCAGAATTCAAATCAGAATGATTTTTTATGCGCAAAATCGACATGGAGAATCGAATAATTTAAATATTCATAGGTTTTAGCATAAAAATTGTAAATTCTCGGACCCAAATAAATCTTCGATTGAACCGATTCTCAATTTTTGTGAATAGTATTTTTGGAATAAAATCAGAACCACGTATTCGATTGAGTTTATTTAATAATATATAACCCGAAAAAATACAACGTTTCTGGAAATAAAACAAACTTTGAAAAACAATAAAATCATCACCAATGTTATATTACATCTTTATGTGAGTAAAAATGTCAACAGCAAAGCTGTTTTTAAAGAAAATTTATCTGGAAACGAAAAGCAAAAACATTAATTTGAAGCCAACAAAATTTTAACCTTAAAACTGTTCGTATAAAATTTAATCAAAATGGTATTTAATCCTAGAAAACATTATTTTGAAGCGTTCAATTATTTTGTTTTTAAGCGATTAGACTAAACTTTTAAAACCAATTTAACATGATTTGTTGAAAAAATCTACACTTGTATTCAAAAATTTATTTATATGACGTGTAAAAATAAATTGACGCATTATAATACATTTCATAATAAAAAATATTATTTTATGGTCAACTTGAAAAAGAATCTACTCCACTATCAATATTTATATTACTTTTCTTTTGCAATTTACTTATCGCGACATGTTTTTGTAATTCTTATCCCGAGGCTTTTTTTTAATATAACTGAAGAGAGCCTCAGGATACGTTCAACCAAGTGTTGGCTTATCAAGAGTAATTAGTGGAAAAAAAGGCTTGTTAAGTTTCGAGTTCAATTTCAAAAGGCGAAAAAAGAATCATGTTATTTTCGCAACATTTTTTTAAAGGGTTATAAAGCAACCCATAATTTAACACCCCAAGCTTTATTACTACTATTATGTCTCCTATTTCAACTTGTATGAAATATCATCCACACTACACTTTCATTGTTTTAACAAACTTTAATCCAGTTCTGGGAAAAAATAGTAGACATTTCAAAATAACGTAACCAGCCCTCCTCTCCCCTCCAGTGGCCCGGTCCTGTTTCGTCCGTTTTACAAAATATCACCTTCTATATCTGCCATTTTTTTCTTCTCCTTTTTCTTTTATGTCCGCTAATGCTACACCCTTAACTCTGGTAAAACTAAAATATTATAAATGAGACAATTGAAAACAACAAAAGGAATTAAGAATCCATTTGAAAAACACGTGAATGTTCTAATCTTGGATATAAGAAGCAAATTAATGTTTAGTGCCATTACTTACAAGGGTAGAGAGTGATTTATTTCATTTTATTATTTCATTGTTGAATAAAACACGCTTTTTACATTAGTGCTTTAAATCCACAAAAGAATTTGATTTTTTTTGTCATGTGAATATTTTTATGTATGTTGAAAGTTTGTCATGTTATTATTTTTATGTATGTTGAAAGTTTAATAGTATATTGGGTTGACCAGAAAGTAAATTCGTATTTGGATGTTAAATAACATACGTATAATTACGCTGTTTCCTTGTTCGGGCAGACAGAATAGACAGAACACCAGACGATTCTGTCGACTAACATCCTCGACTTCCCTACATCCATACACATTCTCATACAACTCCTGCAATTTCACAGATTTTTTTCCTTTTCCTTCTTTCAAAATATCATTTACTCAATATATCCATACTTTCTTTGATCTGACTCTATCACACCTTCCACTCACATTTGCACTGTACACTTATTTTTTTGGTATTTCTCCATGCATTCGTTCTACATGTCCAAACCATTTCAGAGTGACATTTTTACCTTACTCGACACACTGGCCTTAAGTTCACATTCATATCTAATCACTTTATTCCTTTTCTGTAATACATTTTCACCTTATTTACTTTTGTATGTGCACGCATTTTTAAGCATTTCTATACAATTTTGAACTTCAATATTAGAAAACACAATTACTCTATAATTATGATTTCTCAGAGCTGTTGTACGAATACGATTTCAATCATTAACTATTGTTTTTTAAATTTTTAATAATAAATCATCAATAATTTTATTTGGAGCAGACAGAGGGTAGAACTTTTTATGAAACACAAAAAAAAGAATTGAACTATTTACTCAATATTTATCCCTAATCACTACATTCCGTGTGTAGTGGCGACCTCGTTAGCTTAACATTATCTTTAGCGTAACATTTTTGACTTCCATCCGGGGGTTTCAGGTTCGGTTCCCAATGGTAATAATACTTGCACGCGCTGAGTGACAGTATTTACAACACGTTAAATGACGAAGAACGACTTCTATGTCTACTCCAGAGGCTCTAAACACATAACCTCACTTATTGGGGCCGAAAACAATATCTTCTCCTGCCAACACTTAATTTGTTTGAAACAATAATTCGGATGTATGCAAGGGTACCATACGAAAAAAAAACTACATTCCGTATTCTGTCGTATACCGTCACCCGAACACTTATTCTCAGTGCACGCATTTCTGCAACATTTAATTAAATTAATTAATTTTAATTAATTAATTAATTAATTTAATTCATTCTTTAATCTTTTTCCACGTTCACTCACATAAATCAAAGTTGGTACTTAAATATAGTTGTGGACTGTCATCTTAGCAGATTTTGATACTATTCGGTTCAAGGTAATATGTTTAATTGTCCCATTGACTCTTCCACCATCTGTTTGTCCGTCTGTCACCGTCTGTCAAAAATCCTTCTATATACTCGTATTTCATTGTTCACCGATATATCGTATTTATCTCTTTTTAGATTTTTTTGTTGTTTTTCAGTGCATTATTTACGAAAGGGGTTTTTTATGTACATTTTGAAGGTGAACGTTATTATGTAGATCATTTTATAAAAAAAGCTAAAATAAGCAGGTTTAGTTTTTTACTAAAAAAAGGGAGATTTTACTATTTGGTAAATATTAAAATTGAATAAATTATTTTTATCTCCTCGATTATATCAATAGAAGCATTTAAATTATTGTAATTCCTTAACTAAAAGACTTCTTATTTAAACACGTTGTATAAAAAAAAACAGTTTTAGTATTGTTTAAAATTAATAATAAATAGCTTTTTTGAAAGAGTTTCATAATATGTTAGATTAAGTTCAAAAACGAGGTTTTAAAATGCGAAGTGGTGAAGTCGGTAATACACTTGTTATAATTCTAAAAGTTTTGGGTTCCATTTCTCATGGAAAAAAATCAAAGATCACAGTCGTGTTGAGTTTATCTGAAAACAATACTCACGAGCTCTAGGAATGTACGAGTTTAGCTGTGTAAGTATTCCCAAGACGTGATATGACGAACTGTGAGTTTTGTACCTATGCCAGTGGTTCTTAGCCTAAAAACTCGATTAATAGAGCCGAAAATTAGGTTGTCTGCATAGTCGATTTGGATATGTTAAGGAGTAACTTGCGAATAAATAAAATAAATCCTTTGGGGAATTTGGGCTTAATTTTTGATGGAGCTAAAAATATAAAATGGATAAAAAGCAAAATAAAACGGTCTATTCTGGTTGAATTCATCAACTACGTAACTTTTACCTTTTTGTTTCCTTAAGTAATGCGAAACCCATGCTTCCTCCGGTTTATCTAAATCCGATGGCTATGAGGCCGAAGGGGTCTCAGATTCTAGTGGTGTCGAAGACAGCTGTCTCCCGGCTACGGTCCTCAACATATTTGCATTACCAATGTGGATATCTTGAAGTAAACTATATAAATTAATGAGTTATACCAGCTTTGATGATTCAAATAAGCTGCCTATTTAGTCTTGAGGGTATGCCAAATTTTTTTAGAAGCTAGAATAATAATCGAGACTTTTCATAATTAAAAAATAACGCCCCATTTTGTATACGTGTATAATAGAATACCGAATAAAGAAAAGAGGACTTAACCTCAAACTAAAGTAATGATGAAGATGCAAAGATAACTTTGGAAATTGTGGCTTTGATCCCCGCTGGAAACCAGATTTAAAAAAATGGGATTCCAGTCTGGTTTTCACTTAGGGTCCATCATAACATATTTATGGTTGGCTGGAAGAGATTACCACATGGCAATACGCTCGCTAGGTTATAAAACTCAGATGATTTGGGCATCTGGAACGAATTAATGAAGAAAAACTAACTAAACAAAAGCACACATATGAGTGGAAGACGTAATGGAAGAACACCACGGAAGTAAAGTTGGATCAAGGGAAATATATTTTTAAGGAAGGAAACGTAAGTGTTATATAAGAATATGTATAAATATGGAATATGTGAAATATGTGTGTCGAGATAGGAAAGTCTGGCGCTCTTTTCTCTCTGCCTACCCCAACAGAGAAACGGTCTGATAGTATATACATTATAAATTAAGCATATGGGAGACTTTTATTATTTTTTTTCAATAATGAAAAAAAAATTCGATAGTTATCCTAATCTTCAAAAAAATTACAATACGCTAAGACTAAGCCTGCTGCTGATTTGAATCACATCAGTTAGCAATATTCATTATTTTGTATGATATAAGTTCAAGAGGTCCGCATTGTTAATGCAGGTATGTTGAAGACCGTGGCTGGGAGACATCACTGTCTTAGGCTCCACTAGAACCTTTGACACCTTCGGCCTCATAGCCTTCGAATTCAGAACAACTAGAGAAAGCACGGATCTCACCGTTTGTTATTTTTCATGTTCGCACTACCACTTTAGCATGCAGAAGTTGGTGGTTCAATTTAACCATTCTAGGATATATTTATTTTATTTTTGCTTCTACTCGTACTTTATATTAAGAGTTACACCAAAACTCGAACCCAAATTCCCCAGGTTGATTTATTTTATTTATTTGTGTGATACTCCTCAACATATCCAAATTGGCTATGCAGACAACATTGTCTGCCGCCCGGTTAATTGAATCTTCAGGCCTAGTCGTCATCGCACGTCTTTGGAATAAGCACGTGAAGACGTAATTAAACTTGTATGTCTCTAGCGCGTGGAAATTTTTACCAGATTAACGTTACCAAGGTTTTTTTTCCATCGGAAATCAAATTCAAAACTTTCGGATGGATATTAATAGTCTAGCCAACTATACTATTTTGTGTCTTAAAACCTCTTATTTAAATCGTTATATTCAATGTACGAGTATTTAGAAAGTACTTAAAAAATGTTAATTATTATTTATTTAAACAAAACTCTAGTTTAATGTTTTGTTTAAATTGGACTTTAAATTAGAAATCTGATAGTTAAAGAGTCACAATGAGGTATACGCTTCAATTACAAAACGATGGTACTGAAGCAATTAATTTATTTAAATACTTGCCAAAAAGTGACATTTCATATTATCCTGTTTTTTATTTCAAACTAAACTTGCTTATTTAATTTTTATAATGTAAGGATCCGATTAATTTGTATCACCAAAATGTCCACTAAAACACCTATATTTGGTAAATACCACTCTTAAAATAAACTAAAAGAGTGCATTGGATTTATGTAAAATGCTTTATGAGCATCCATTAAATTTATGCAAAATGTTTTATGTACTTCCGTATTAGGGCTAAATAAATATTATTTAATGAAGAATTACAACATTGTTTTTTTTTTTTTTTTTTTTTTTATTAAACAAGTAAATTATTATACAAACATTTGTCGAGGCTATACCTATGTACAAATTTATTACTTAACTAATCTTAATTATATGTTATAATTTATGAACTTATTTAATCTTATTTTCCTACATATCATTTTATTTTATGTTAATTTGTTTTATGTGCTCTTTTTTCTTAACGACAATATTAACGAAATTTAAAAAATGCCTTGAAAGCTTAAAAACTTACATTTCGAATCCTTTTTTAGCCATAATGTAAACAAATGAAGTTTTTGTAAACTAAATAATAAAAGTTTTTTTTTAAAACGAATCCTACTCTCAATTTTATTTCAAACATGAAAGAGCACTCTTCAAATTTATTTTATTAGAGCAACAAATTTTATTTTAAATCAAAAATAAATCTCAGTACTTTTTTTGTGTTTGTTTTCATAAATTTGAATACTGTTTTCGCATAAAAAAAATATGCAATCAATAATTAAAAGTACAAGGTTATGAAAATTATTTCATTGTGTGTATTATATATGGTTGCGGGTTCGATTCCCTTTGATATCCAGATTTTTGTATAGTCCTGTTTTCATTTTAGGATTGTGAAACACCTTTCTGGTTTGTTGAAAGAGATTGATTGCCACATGAAAATAAATCCATTGTATGCAACAAAAGTGTAATATAATACATAAATCAATGAAAAAACTATTTAAATATGACTAAGCATTTATTCATATAAAATTATTTTAGAATCATATTTATATACTCGTATTATTCACGTATTATTACGTTAAAATCTTCAATAATACACTCGTATTATTGAATATTTTTACGACTGTTTTGTTCCGGTTTTAATCGTTTTTTAGAGTTGTTGCCGTTTTGAGTTGGCTTCAATGATGGACCAACGTTTCAAAGGCGTTGTTGTCTTCATTCACAGGTTCTAACCACATCACCATATTTGGTAATGTATGACATCACCCTGAGAATTATTATTACAATGCCTTAAGAACATTGGTCATCATTGAAACCCACTAGACCCGACAAAAATATTTAAAACTAGAAGCCTTGTTCGTTTGTTTTGTTGGATTATGGACTAACTAAATATAAAGAAGAATAAAAAAATTGATTGAGATCCAAAAAAGTGTCAATTTATTTACCTTGAAATCCCAGATGATGTTTAATATAATGAGATTTGTTTCAAGGTTTAATCATATTTATATCAACCATGAATTCAAAATTATAAAAATACCATAACATATAAGTACTTTACCTTATTTACAAAATACAGACTTATTAAAATATGTATTATTAATGAATCATTAATAAATTTGCCATTATTTAAAAAATATATATTCTTGAAGTGAACAATAATTATTCAGCTACATATACTCGTATAACAATTCCAATTCTTCTATATGATTTAAAATGTTTCTTAACCCTAAATTGTTGTTATGGGTTAAACTCACAAGTTAATGTGATTTCGCTGTCCCACTCCAATATTCCCAGGATTGTTTTAAACGGGAGGAGATCTCCGAGACTCGTATCATGTTAAGGTCGAGCGCTGCGAATACTTTGACTTTTCAGATTCCTTGTAAAATTAACAAACCCAAATATTTCGCCAGAATGTTTCAGGCAGTGGGATCTCTTCTATAGACCAGTCTTCCGTCTTCCCTGAGGCCAATCTCTAAATTGGCGAAATTTTCCATAGACTTGAAAAGTTACTTGTCCTATGTACATCTGAAATAATGACCACAGCATACACATACACAGAGGATAGTTTACTATGTGGTTCCATTAAGGGAATTAGCGAGGTGAATGACTATCTCTTTGATTAAATATATCACGATTATATCATATCAGGTATATCAAATAGTTTTATGGACATCTTCGAAATAGGGTTTTATATGGCTTTCCCCTTATGTGAGAATCTCGATGGAGGTTTTAACTCGAATATCGGAGAGATGAAAGTCGGCCATGTAACGCATCTAAATTGTAATGATAATATAACTCAGTCTCTTAGATCAGTTGATAATAAAACTGTTTTTAAAATGTTTGGTTGGTTCAATTATTAAGTAAGTTGAGGTGATCGTTATTGTCAGAAAACAGCGCAACACCAAACTATCTAAAAACATATCTTCACCACATTTGCTCACCCCTAATGCCTCAATCAGGCTGTCGACAGGTGACTGGAGTGCTGAGTGGCTTTATACGAGAATGTGATCGTTGTTGTCTGTCCTGAATTGTTTTCCACACGATCGACGTAAAATTGTACTTTCTTATTTTTGTTGCTGGAAAGAAGACGTTTTATACTAAACTCAACGGGTACTATTCTGTACAATAAATATACCAATTTTAAAGAGTAACATAAAACATTAAAGCGAAAAAAGTTTTCAGGCATTCTTATACTGAAGCTCAATATGTAACAATTAAATAAATTTTTATTAGAGTTTAAGTGTTTATAAGACTGTAAGAATACATTTGGTTACTGTATATAACATAAAACGAAATAACATCATTAGGGATGAATGTATACTTAAGACTTATGTATTAAGTAAGATGAAAAATATCACTGTGAGATAGTTTGGGCATGAAGAACGAATGTATGAAGAAAGATTTACAAAACAAATATACAGTGGAAATGCGAAGACCGAGGAAAACATGACTGAATCAATAGAATGATATTTTGGAAGGAAGAATTTAAAAAATTCAGAGAAATTGTTGGAGTAGTATAAGAAGGCAAATGGATGTAAAGAAGGCGAACGATGTGTGTCGATGCGATGAGAAAGTCTGACGCTCTGTCATTCCTGCTTGCCCCGGCAGGTAAATGGTGGGCTGGTGTGTACCATATGCAGATAAGATAAAATGTTAAAATTATTTAAAATAATTAAATATTTTCTTATTTAATAAAAAAATCAATATATAAACTCGACGAAGCTCGTCATTTTACGTACGAATAATAACAACACAACTTTTGACAGTAACAATTAGTCTAAAAAACAGATCAAATAAACATCAACTTTTACTTTTTCTATTGTGCTGCGTATAAACTTGTGGAAAAATTCCAAATCATTATTAGGAAAAAAATCTTGCGTGGGATTTATGGACCAATTTGTGACCGTATAACAGAGCTTATTCAATATAAACATTGCTTTTATATGTACTGTATCAGGAAAAGTTCATTCTTTTTTCTTTAATTGAAAGATTTCCGATAGGCAAATCATGCAGCAGGAATTGAAAATATGAATTCTTCGAGCCGTATTCTTGACTTAATATAAGATGGCCATAGATCTATCGATAGGTCAAGGTGCCGGTTTCTTTGAAAACAACAAGACTTCGAGCCGTATCCTGGACACAAAACATGAACGCCGTAGATCTATGGGTGGGTTTCAATTCGGTTTACTTTCAAATATTAAACCTTCTAAGTTATATTCTTGACTAAAAACATAAAGGCCGTAAATCTATTGGTGGATCAAAGTTCCGGTTACTTTGAAAACACCAATCCGTCGAGCCGTATCTTTGACAAAAAAACATGGATTTAATTAATCTATTGATGAGTCCAAATTCGGTTTACTTTCAAATACTAAGCCGTCGAACTGTATCCTTGACTAAAAACACGAACGCCGTAAATCTATTGGTGGGTCATCGTTTCGATAACTGTGGAAATACCAAGTCGTCAAGCCATATATTATATTTGACTTAAAACATGAAGGCCCTAAATCTATTAGAGGGTTGAAAAAAAAAAACAAAGCCGTTCATTTGTTTCCCTGACTAAAAACATGATGACCATAGATCTATCAGTGGTCAGTTTCCGTTAGTAAAAGGTAGGATGACCTAGATTTCAAACTGATTGCAAAAAAGAAGAAACTGGTAAAAGCTATGAGTTGAGTCGATCTGGGTTGTTCAGTCAATGAAAATATCGAAGGTACTGGAAACAAATATCAATTTATCCACAGTGACAGTATATTACCCTAAAGGGATTTCATATAATGAAATCAGTTTCAGGGTTTAGTCATATTTATATCACTTACCCTCTGGTCATGCCGTTAATGCCTTCAATGTTATCACATTATCGTTATTCACGTGAACAACCTTATTGTAGTAAGCAGGGGTGGCGAAATCGAATTAAGCGGAAAATGTCTAATATTTATGCAAGCTTTGCTATTTAAATATTCAATGTAGAAGTCAGATAAATCTAAAATACTTTAATGATAATTTCTACAAAGACTGAATATGAATACATCGGACAACATTTTCTTACTTTTGGTGTTCACAGAAAAAAACTAATAATTATGTAAGAGAGTCAGTCATCAGTAATCAGCCTCTCAATAAAGTGTACTTACTCTTATTTTAAAAAAATATAATTAAGAGCGTAAAAATATCTGAATAGCATGTTTTTATTGTTTTTTTCCGGCACCATTTAGTACTCAAATATCACTAGCGCCTGCGTTAAAGTTTAATTTATCTCAAATACTCGTAGTTATATTTATAAAAGTACGAGTATTATCCAAACAATCCATCAATTTATTTTTTATAGTGTATTTGATTTTTTGGATTTCGTAAGAAAAATTTAAATATTGTTCACCTTAAGAAATGAAGATGAGAAAGATAAAAAAAAGTTAAGGAGAATGCTCCATAGTGACGGAATACAAAAAGCATAATATAGAAGTCTCCATAAACACGTTTCATAGCTTAAACCTATATCTCCGAGTTTACAACCCTTTGGGTATGTAACATGTAAGGATTTGATATGTTCAATTTGGGCAAAGCGTTGTGAACTAAAAATATATGCTGGCTGGAAACTTACATGTCAAGAGATACGCTTGATTTTATGTTCTTTGTATTCTTTCTACGAATGATAAATAATATAACATAAGTATATATTTGACAATTCTTGGTTCCTTTTTCTTTCGAATTAAGACATAATAAAAGTTAGGGCTATTTTTCACTCCATTGGCTTAGTTAACATGGATTTTTTGCTGGTATAGATTCTTCCTTTTCACTGCATCTTAATTTTTTTTAAATGGGATTCCAGTCTGGTTTTCACTTAGGGCCCATTAAAAAAAAACACTTTCTGGTTGGTTGGAAGAGATTGACATATGGCAATTAATTTGCCAGGTTAAAAAAAAGGTTTTAATCTCAGCTTGTACTTTTGATCTTATCTCTTCTGTCTCTGTGATCAAAATTTAACTTGTCATTATAATTCACGAAATATGTAAAATCTCCATTCTTGAACAAAGTACAGCCAACAAAGCAATAGAATAAGGTACTTTTTGATTAATTATTGAAATTATTAGAAAAAATGTGATTATAACTATAACCTGAAGCTTAAAATACTCAAACAACTTCGGAAATAATTTAAACAGTTGCGTTGATAAGCTTAATTTTTTATAATCAAAAACCAAATTTTTTATTTTAAATATTTTATTACTCACACGTATTTTTGATTATCTGATATTATTAAAAAAATATACGTGTGGAAAATCATATTTCTCTTCGTCAATCATTCAAAATTATTAATTTAAGATCTTCCATATCAAATCAAATAATTCGATAGCGGGTCATTAATTAACTTTCCGTTCCTTAACATTTTTGAAATCGAGAGACTTTCATTAGAGTGTTCATACATCACTCATCAATATGTTTTCATTGCTCAGATAAAATATTACCTAATTTTCTTCCTTTTATTGCGCGACCGTAACGGGAACAACCACCGAAAATTGAATCATATTTCATCAAATGAGCTGCCATCTAGCGGTTATGATATAAACGAGATTATTTTCTCGACCTTTCACAAACGATATCGCTAACCATACTAATGCATTTTCAGAATCTCGATATTTTTATAGGATTATATTTGGACAAAGAACTTATAAGTTTGTTCATTTTGGTGAAAACTGTTATTGGGCGTATACAAAAAAAGTATAAATATGTGCTTCATTGTGTGGAAAAGAAATTTATTCTCATAGTTAAGCGATAGTCAATACATTTGAATAATGACATTCTGTTATTGGTAGGGTTACACAAACTTGGGTTACTAATTTTATTTTATTTCTATTCATGCTTGTGACATTACTTTTAGATAATGTTTCTTTAATGCTATCTAAAGAGGCCATTGGGTCTTATTAGTATGGTCTAATTAGAATAGTCTTATTTTCATTTTAAATTAGGACATTCTGAGTTTTATGTTTTATTATGGAATGACATGAAAAATATGCTTACAATATGTAAAAGGATACATTTATTTATTTAAACTGATCTTGAGCCACAACAAAGTTGTTAATCTTAATGCATAGACATTAAGTAACTTTTCAATCTTCAAGTTTATGATGATTGAGTTATTAATTTATATGGAAATTTGATTGTTCAATAATCTCAATTAATCATACACACATACATAAATATTATCACGCCCTTTCCCAGTTCGGGTAGGCAAAGACGACAGAGTACCAGACTTTCCTATCTCGACACATATATTTCACCTCTTTCACACCCAAACACCTTCTCATACAGTTCCTACGACTTATCTTACTTCTTGCTATTTCTTTTTTCAAAAATAGCATTCACTTGATCCCTTTAAACATCTTTCGTCTTCTTCCACCACGCCCTTCAACTTACATTTGCGTAGCATATTTTTGTTTGGTTACTTTTTTCCATTCATTCATTTAACGTACTCAGCCCTTCTCGGAGTATCATCTTCATCTTATTCGACGCACTCATCCCTAATAGCTTAATGCCGTATTCTGTTACATGCATTTATATAGCATTTATTCTACTCTTTTCAATCTTTTCCGCACCCATGTTTCTCTCTTGTACATCAATGTTGGCACTAAAATATTGTTATTGACTATCATCTTACCAGATTTTGTTTCTTTTCGGTTTAAGTATACACGTTTTAGTACCCTACTGATCTTATATCGTATCGCTACACGCCGTCTGATATCCCTCGTAACTCTTCATCACCTGAAAAAATCTCTATCAATCAAAATATGTAACATAATAAAAGTATTTAAAAAAAAAAATCGACACTTTAATGTGGGAAAAATCTAGACAATAATTAAAATTGAAATGACAGATCGGTTTCGCTTAAAAAAAGCATTGTCAAACTGTTTTGTAAAAGGAAACAGATCTATCACATGTTAGGACTATATTTGTTAAATTGCATACTTCACGTTCCTCGAAATTGTTAATTCGCGACATATCATAATTTATGAAACTTGTGGTGTTGAGACCATGTGCTTGCCTTGAAAATGGGAAGATTAAAATATTATGAAATACTTGAATATTTTAAAATACTAAAAACAATAAAATAGGGGTAACTACCCTTGCAGTCAGGTACATTTTTATTCAATGACAACATTGTTACGGGCGACCTTGGTCGAGATTGGCAGCACTGTCTTTTTGTACTTCCTTGCCAAGGGGAAGCCGGCTAGCTGGCTCGCCCCATTCCGTGCAGAACGTGCTGAGATACAGACGTGGATCCGACACTGGTCTTCCTCATATATCACAGAACTCCAGGACGCCATTTTGATTACGGGTGAATATTATTTCCTCCTATTTTTAATGTGAATTTTGTCCGCACATTTTAACCATCGCTCAAGTTTAACTCTAAATTGTTATTGGAATCTCCCTTGCTAAACACAACACATTTTTATATTTGTTGCCAATTTTAAAACTTTTTTTCTAGACATTCGTCTAGTTTTTTTTATATATTTTTTTTCTTTTTTCTTTTTTTTTTACAATACAATAAACTGTTTCATTACAAATTGTTCTTGTTTAATTGTGTCGCCTGTCCCAGCGAGAAACTAGAGAGACTTATTCAGAGTTAAGAGAACCCAACAATACCCCAGAGACCTAAAGAGTACTTGTCTCGTTAAGAAGCCGACTGACCTGTGCGGGCCTGTCGCTCCTTGGTAAGATTGATATTTGGTGAATTGATTTATGTAATCAATTGTGTACATATAATTCTTGTTTCTTAAATTTAGCAAAAAGGCGTGACATAATTGGCTCCCGAACGCGGGGCAGAAAACTCTGTATCTCTTGATATCTCGCTAGACAAGGCTTTTATTTATAATTTGTTTGTTTTAAATGATAATTTATTTTCAGAAAAGTGTTTTTATATGTATTTTTTTGTGTACGACCGTTTGTTTTCTCTATTTTTTGTTCCCACGTGTTTGCAAATTTGAACCACGTGTCTCCCGCGTTTGTTTTCGCTGTTCGCGACCACGCGGCCATCTTGTTGTCGCGTGCATACAGGCTCCGAGTTGGAAAGGCCGTTTTTCGAGTCTTTTTGGAATAGATTTCTAGCTAACTTTTCCAAATATTTTCTTGTTAAGAATCGTGTGTTCCTTATTAAACTCGATTTAAAAGTTAGGGTGTTCAGAAATTTGTACCACGCTTCAGAGAGAAGTCTTTGTTTGTTTAACATATCGTTTGTTTTCTCTATTTTGTTCCCACGTGTTCGCATCATTTGTTTTTACTGCCATTGTTTTTTTTTTTTTGTTGTTCTCCCGCGTTTGTTTTCGCTGTTCGCGACCACATGGTCTTCCTTGTGCCCATGTGCTACGGGCTCCGAGTTGGCAAGGAGCCGTTTTCGAGTTTTTTCATTATTTGAATTGTGAATAGAATTTTACTTAATCGTGAGAAGAAAAAGAATAGATTTTCTAGCTAACGTTCGCTAAAATATTTCGTTGTCAAGAGAATGGTGTTCTGATTTATTTGAGACCAATCTCATATTAAGAGAGTTCGTGGGTAGGCAAAGCGCACGAAACGCCTATCTTTCGTGAAATAGTTCGCTGTTCAGTTGGCCCAGTCTTTCGGGTTTTCTCAAGGATTAATCATTTCTTGGTGCTCGGTTTGTCGAAATATGGAGAATTTCAACGGTTTAATATTTCAAAGAAGTGAAGTTTCGCTTAAGTTAGATTCCTCTTTTACTTAAAAAGATTCCGTTGGAGCAAGTTATTTTTGGTTTCGATCTTGGTTCAATGGCCGAATCATGCATTGAATAGTTTCTTCTGTAATGGATCTATAAACGGTATAATTGTTTATAGAGATTGAATTACATTTTGGTCTATAGTCGTTTGTTGTTAAAATAGAGCTTTGGTCAGCCTCGTCCCTCGCGGTTGATTGTAAACACGATGTAGGAAGTTGTTGTTTGTAAATTTGAACTGCGTTGCTAGGAGAAATCTTGTTGGTTTAACAGAACGATCGAGTTAGAAGTGTTGTTTTTGTTATCAAGGTCTTGATTTGCTTCGGTTGGGCTTTTTGTCCTATTGTTTTATTGTTGCAATGTATCCAATTAAGGCCGAGGGAAGATCTCTTCATTCTGCTCCCCTGTTTTCAAGAAAAAAAGTGCGCGGTCAGAGAATTGTAAAAAGGACTAGTGTGGTATTTCGTGGATAGTCAGGCTTAAAAAGAATTAAATTCCACGTGGATTAAGCTCCAGTTCATCTTTGAAAGGAGATGGGCTGGGCAAAGTGTTATGTGCGCCCTACTTTCGTAAGAAATATCCCAATCGCGTAAATGATCCAGTTTACGAATTTTGTTTAGGAGTAAATAATAATTAATATCTCAGTGGTCAGTTTAGTGATTTTTGCGAATTGTGATAGATTGAAAAGGAGATAAAGGATAGGAGTTCAATGTTTAGAAAATTTAAATTATGGAATGGTCGTGCATAATGGACGGACGCCATTTTGTTTTGCGGCTGGAAATACTGTCCGATGTTTTTCTTTGAGGAAATAGATTCGCATGGTATCGTGTTTAGAAACAGATTAAATAATACAGGAAGTGCGTGGTCATTGAATGACGACAAGTGTTTTGAAATCATAGAATATTCCAGTTGAATAAGAATTGGTTCCTGGCTAATTGAGATCAATCTCACCTGGAAGGAAAGTAACTTCCGTAAATGATGTTTCAATCGCGCTAGAGACCCGGTTTACGGATTTTGTTTAGGACTAAGTAATAGTTAAAATCGCAGTGTTCGGTTTGGTAATTTTCAAAGTCAAAGGCAAAAGGACGAATTGCGTCGTAATTACGGATAGTTTATTTTGATAACGGTGTAGCAGGTCAGGCAGTAAATATTGTGAAAAAGACAAAGAGTGAGAACTTGAAGAAGGCTCTAGATGTGAATAGTATTGCGTCATAGTTATAATTTTTTTTTTCTCGTGTTAGCAGTGGCTGTTATTAAACAATATGTTGGAATAGAGAGAACTGGAATTAAGTTCCAGAAGGATTCTTATAATAGGATATTGCGAATTATTACGCGGAGCTACTGTTGTTATGGCGAGTTTGTGTAGAAAGTATTGCGTCATAATTGTTGTCGTTCGGTAATATTGGCTGTTCTTGTTGACACGGGGATTGTTAGAAAGGGCTGTTGTATCTTATTGATAATCAGTCAGTCGATGCTGAGTTTTCTTACATGCGCTGTTTTTAAACACTGAATGGAATTACGTTTTAGATAAATTCATTTGTTCTCGTATCAATGTCTTTTGATAGAGAAGTTGGAATTAAGTTCCAGAAGGGTTCTTATAATAGGATATTGCGAATTATTACGCGGAGCTACTGTTGTTATGGCGAGTTTGTGTAGAAAGTATTGCGTCATAATTGTTGTCGTTCGGTAATATTGGCTGTTCTTGTTGACACGGGGATTGTTAGAAAGGGCTGTTGTATCTTATTGATAATCAGTCAGTCGATGCTGAGTTTTCTTACATGCGCTGTTTTTAAACACTGAATGGAATTACGTTTTAGATAAATTCATTTGTTCTCGTATCAATGTCTTTTGATAGAGAAGTTTGTTATCTGGTCTGAATTGAATTTCGGTTGGTTAGATTCCTTTGTTTCTGACAATACATCTGGATAACACGGTTGGTTTCGAAATTCGAATAGAATTTCGTTTTGGAATAAATTCTTTTGTTTTGTGTCGGTGCATTGGGTACAAAGAAGATGGCTTGTTTATCCTGGAAGTAGAAGTAAATAGACTTCCTTCAACTAGCCATAGTTCCTGTGAGATGCAACATTAACCTTCTCTGAATTAAGGTTAAAAAGGTAGTGATTGCCATGTGATCTATAGGGTTTTCCTAGAAGGGTATGGGTCGGAAGACTTTAGGATAAATTGCAGACTAGACAGGCTTATGTATAGAAACAGTTGAATCCCTTACAGAATATATTCCAAGATTAGAGAATTTAAAATCATTCTTTAGAGCCACCCTTGTCAGATAACGAATTATCACGGGTGTAAAAAGTGATAGCATAAAGATGGCGCAGAGATTGTCTGTTTCCAGTCGTGATTAGTTGAGGATTTGTGAAAACTCTGCTCAGTTTTCGAGCTAATAATTAAGGAAGATAAAAGGTCTCGCCTCGCTTCCTTTTACGTAAGAGCGTGGCCGGGGTCAGTACCAGTTTGTGGTCACCCCATTTGGTCTAAAAAATATTCCTGCCGAAATGCAGAGGCTAAGGGATAAACTGTTAGCCGATCAGGGCGATCATGTATTTTGCTACCTAGATGACATCTTAATCTGCAGCGCAGATTTCGATTCACACATCGCCACCTTACGTTTGGTGTTGCGCCGGTTGAAGGAGTCCAATCTTACTATAAAATTGGCCAAGTCGGAATTTTGCAAGTCAAGCCTTAGGTACTTGGGACATATAGTGGACCGCGAAGGGTTGAGAACGGACCCTGAAAAGATTAAGGTGATGAAGGAATTCAGAGGATTCCTGGAATCCTATGGGATACGAGACCTCTTTTACAACGCGTATTATCACCCGCAAAACAATACCAGCGAGAGATATAATTCTTCAATTCTGACGTGTCTATCCATTTTGGTACAGGACAATCAACGAGATTGGTGCGAATTCTTAGGGAAGATCTGTTCCTGTTTAAACAATACTGTGAGCATAGCCACCGGTAGCACCCCTTTTATCTGTTTCACGGATTCCATCCGGTTCCCCATGCTTCGTTCCACGACCAACTGGATTCGAATCAGATTGTCTCTTCCACGAGATCTCCTAATTATCTCCAAGGGCTAAACAGAATGGAAAAATTGTACGAGACCGTCACTGCTAAACTATTGACTGGGTTTAAGCGTAGCGCAGCTAGGTATAACCTACGCCGTAGAGAGAGACGTCTGTCCGTTGGACAGGTGGTATGGAGGAAGTCCTTTAAACAGTCAAATGCAGGTCGTTACTTCAGCGCCAAGCTGGCACCGAGATTTATAAAGAGCGTGGTTAGCAGGAAAATCTCCAATTCGGTTTACGAGCTGTCGGAGCTTAGTGGAAAAGTGGTAGGGAGATATCACGTGAAGGATATTGCAAAGGTTGACCAGTGATAGTCTCGCGATCGAGTGACCGACAGAGGAGTATAGCACTCCATGTCATAAAGCTAAGTGAGAATTAGTTCGGATTCTCGTAGTCGAGACACATAAGAGGAGCATGGCCAAGTGTTAAATAGAGTATAGCCCCTTTGTTGTTGCAATAACGATAGAGTTATTTGTGTATTTTCTCCTTAGAAGCTAAGGAGCGTGGTCGAGTGACCAATATTTGGTTATAGAACTGTTTCTCGTCGTAATAGGGAGATCGTAGTCGAGTATTCTCTCTTTAGAAACTAGAAAGCGTGACCTGGAGTCAAATTATTAAATGTATCATTCTTGTCTTGTAAGAGGGAAGGAATACAGCGGTTATTCTCTTATAAGAATACGGCTGAAGTTTAGTAGCTGCATAAATATTATATAAATTGACTATTTGAATACAGTATAGCTTAGAATAGACCTTATGCGGTGAGTCCGTCGTCACACGATAAGGACGCGAACATATGATATGGGTCCGGTCCTGAGCACAGCTTCTGTGCCCGGGTGGATTATAGATAAGCTAATAGTTGACAGTGCAGTGATGGGTTCGTCAGCGCCTAATTGGGAGTCATTCATGGTTAGGAAAATGGTTCTTAAAATAATTAAATTAAATATTTTGTTATATACCTTGAAGGTGTACACTGTCGGATTCCCTGGTGAATGACAGTTTAGTATGTCAAGTGACGTCACCAGTGCGAGTTTATTATTGCACTAGGGTGAATGAATAAGTGAGCTGGCCGTGGGCAATCTCGTATGGATTCATTTCCATATGTTTTATGTATGGGCTGGTATTCAACCCGGTGACTTAACCAAAGAATACCTGGCGTTCAATGAACCTAAGCCTGGACCACGAGTGGCGGAATGCTGAGAGCCTAGAGTAGGATTATATGTATCTCAACGAAGGACTTAGGTCCTTCTGAAGTAAGAATTCATGTAATACATAGATGATTAGTACCGTTTGTAGAAGGTACACGTATTACATTCAGGATCAAATTGCTCTTGTGTAATGCGGGCTTAGGTATTGGGTTACCTAACAGCTGTTGTGGGTTATTTAGTGGTAATTGTTACCTTCTCATTAGATTCCCTATCGAATTATTGGCTGCAGAAGTTAGGGCATTAAGTGAAGAAATTCTTGGAAGTCTTCAGAATTTCGTATTAGGGAAGGATTGTCTTCCTAATTGTTGTCTTATCTGATAAGAATTCGTTATGTATTCCGAACTTCTTGACGGAGAGGTGTACCCTTCCCCCGGGAGTAGCGTTCCAAAGATTGTACTGAGGATTCAGTAGAGTATCCATCGTGGATAATTGCTTTGCACAAATGCTATCGCTGGACGGTGGTCCGCAAGTTTAATAGCAGTAGAATTGTTCAGTAATGCTATGGAGTAGGTGTTGCTTTCCACCGAGTTGAATTTTGGAAAAGATTGTACAGATGGTACAGTGGAGTATCCGTTTCGGATAGTTGCACGTAGCAAGTGTTAGTTATTGGACGGGGTTCCATGATGATAATAACCGCTGATGTGTTCGGAATTTCTTGTTAGAGAGGTGTAGCATTCCACGGTGTTGAAGGGCTATAGTATTGAAGTAAGTCATCTTGTTGACGAATTGGCTCCTGTTGAGTGTGGAGTATATAATTTGAAATAAAAATGATTAATTTTTTTTTTGTTGTTGTGTAAAATATTATAATGTATTTTGTTCTGTCAAAGCACTCACCGAGTACGGGGTCGCATGGTAGTCTGTTAGGCAGCGCGATGAAAGGTTTATGGGAAATGTGGAGGTTGTAGTGGTGCTGCTGGGAGGAATAAGGATAAGAGTATGGTGCGTTCTCGAATGAACTTTGACAGAATTTATGTAACTGTTACGGTAATTGCCGTTCTATTTTTGTTTTGTTTTGAACTTGTGCCAAATTTATGTAACTGTTACGGTAATTGCCGTTCTATTTTTGTTTTGTTTTGAACTTGTGCCAAATTTATGTAACTGTTACGGTAATTGCCGTTCTATTTTTGTTTTGTTTTGAACTTGTGCCAAATTTATGTAACTGTTACGGTAATTGCCGTTCTAATTTTGTTTGTTTTGAACTTGTACCGATTTTATGTAACTGTTACGGTGATTACCGTTGTATTGTTTGCTCTGTTTTGAGTTTTGGGATAAGAGCTCTGGTTACTGTAGTGTTGGCAGCATGCGTCATGACTGGGGGCTGCGTTTCTTGGATAGTTAAATCTCGAAACGAACCCGTGCCCTTGTGGTCGGACGTATGGTGGGTCTCGCTCGGTAAATTGAATTCCAAAGTTTGCTCTGTTTTGAGTTTTGGAATAAGAGCTCTGGTTACTGTAGTGTTGGCAGCATGCGTCATGACTGGGGGCTGCGTTTCTTGGATAGTTAAATCTCGAAACGAACCCGTGCCCTTGTGGTCGGACGTATGGTGGGTCTCGCTCGGTAAATTGAATTCCCAGTTGTTGTTGTTTATCATTGTCTCCTTACTTTGGCTCGGTGTGAATCACCGAGAGGCCCTGGGCAGCCTTAAGAGTCCGGGTTGGGGGAAGCTAGCCTCCCAACCGATAAAGGTTTTGAAGATGGCCTGAGAATACATCTGGGATGGATTGCTGTGTGTCTCCATCACGGGCCTCATGAACCCAAATTAGCGATTGCGATTACAGATGTGTTCTGTCATGCACATGTGTCGGGCTAGGGTAGCTTCGGTTCGGGGGGGTCGCGTGTCTGTCGCTCGGATCCTAGATGACCAAAGTTGTGTAAGTGGTATCACGTGATTCTTGGCTCTGTTCTGGGGGTCCGTAGACGCGTCCTGCTGTCAGCCGGGGCTACTTGCCAATTTTCTATCATGTTTTGTGTTTTTTATGTGTTCTGTCATGCACATGTTTCGGGCTAGGGTGGCTTCGGTTCGGGGGGGTCGCGTGTCTGTCGCTCGGATCCTAGATGACCAAAGTTGTGTAAATGGTATCACGTGATTCTTGGCTCTGTTCTGGGGGTCCGTAGACGCGTCCTGCTGTCAGCCGGGGCTACTTGCCAATTTTCTATCATGTTTTGTGTTTTTTTTTTTTTAAGGGACTAAGGCTCCACCTATACAGTTACCATTCTGGGTGGTGGTGAATTGTTACTGCAACGGTTGTCCAGACCTTGGAGTCTGAGGAAACCCAAGTTATGTGTAAAGTTCTGTCTGAACTTAAGGAGATATAAGTCCTCGAAAATGGTTCGGTGGGAACCATAGGATATTTGTTATTCAATGTATAAAGTTCTGTCTGAACTTAAGGAGTTACAAGTCCTCGAAAGTGGCTCTGTGTGAACCATAGGATATTTGTAATTTGACGTATAAGGTTCTGTGTGAACCTCTTGAAATTTTTAAATGATAGATATTGGCAATTGCGAAATTTATTGTTATCATTGTTGTTATCACTACGCCCGGTAGTGGCCGGAAGTTTGGACCGTCTTGTGCTGTGTGCCAGGGGCGGTCGTATTGTGGAAAGCGCCCGTGATATGGGGCCGCTTTAAAATTTATCGGTTCCCGACTGTGCAGTATAGGGAAGGGCGAGGAAAGGAATGTGTTGTAAAGTGTTGTCTTTGGTGTATCAAGGGAGGTGGGATTCTAATTTTGTGTTGAGCCATGTGGGTGGTTGGTTGGACGGAATCCACATTGAAAGGGGAGAATTTCAGGAATCACCTTTGAAGATAATCCACATTGAAAGGGGAGAATTTCAGGAATCACCTTTGAAGATAATCCACATTGAAAGGGGAGAATTTCAGGAATCACCTTTGAAGAGCAGCTGGTTCATAGGTTGGCCCGTGACCTACAGTGAACCCACTAAAGTCAGCCTTTGGGAGAAGACTGCAGATTTGTTTTATTATTTTGGTTAAGCTGTGTCCATTTCTCAGAATATTGTAATGAGAGAATGGCTTAACTGATTTGTTTCCCTCTTGGTCAACATTTGATTGTTAGTTGACCTTGCAGTTTAATATTTTATTAATTATATTACCCGATTGTATAGTATTATTTTAATTTCTTGTTGTGTGATTTGATTTTAATAATATTGTATCGATTTCCTGTAATCGTGTACCATTGTGCATTGTTTTGTTTTGTATCAATTCTTGTAATCTTGTACCTTTGTGTATTTTTTTTGTGTAAGGAGTTGGGAAGGATTGTTTCCCGCTCCTGTGTAACCGGCTATGTGTTGAAGTTAAATTGTTTAGGAGCCTAGTTAAGGAAAGGTTTACGTGGTTCCCTTCCTCGTGGTCGGTCTTACACCAATTAAGACTACACCTATGGCAAATGCTGACTAGAGATAATTCGGCCACGAAACCGTATCCGGTGAGGGGTACATACACCCCTCGCTCCTTAGAAACATCCCTCGGACTGATGCGTCTGTGATATACGAAGGATAATTTTTTTTTGTTTGTTTTTTTTGTTCTTTCAATAACTTAGGGTGGGGTGTTAGGACTATATTTGTTAAATTGCATACTTCACGTTCCTCGAAATTGTTAATTCGCGACATATCATAATTTATGAAACTTGTGGTGTTGAGACCATGTGCTTGCCTTGAAAATGGGAAGATTAAAATATTATGAAATACTTGAATATTTTAAAATACTAAAAACAATAAAATAGGGGTAACTACCCTTGCAGTCAGGTACATTTTTATTCAATGACAACATTGTTACGGGCGACCTTGGTCGAGATTGGCAGCACTGTCTTTTTGTACTTCCTTGCCAAGGGGAAGCCGGCTAGCTGGCTCGCCCCATTCCGTGCAGAACGTGCTGAGATACAGACGTGGATCCGACACTGGTCTTCCTCATATATCACAGAACTCCAGGACGCCATTTTGATTACGGGTGAATATTATTTCCTCCTATTTTTAATGTGAATTTTGTCCGCACATTTTAACCATCGCTCAAGTTTAACTCTAAATTGTTATTGGAATCTCCCTTGCTAAACACAACACATTTTTATATTTGTTGCCAATTTTAAAACTTTTTTTCTAGACATTCGTCTAGTTTTTTTTATATATTTTTTTTCTTTTTTCTTTTTTTTTTACAATACAATAAACTGTTTCATTACAAATTGTTCTTGTTTAATTGTGTCGCCTGTCCCAGCGAGAAACTAGAGAGACTTATTCAGAGTTAAGAGAACCCAACAATACCCCAGAGACCTAAAGAGTACTTGTCTCGTTTAGAAGCCGACTGACCTGTGCGGGCCTGTCGCTCCTTGGTAAGATTGATATTTGGTGAATTGATTTATGTAATCAATTGTGTACATATAATTCTTGTTTCTTAAATTTAGCAAAAAGGCGTGACACACATTAATTTCAGTTATTGTGTATATTTTTTCCACATTTAAGTGTCAAATAAATCTGTTTTAAAATGGATTTCTACAATATTAATACTTATTCAATTTATATATTATTCTTAGTTATAAATAAGCTCAAATATAACCAAGTTTACGTAAAAGACTAACTTTAAAATTGTAAGTTATATTTATCTAAGCCTTTTAAAGTTTTTCCGAAAGTAGGAAGGTTGAATGTTGATATAATAAACTTTACATTATTTTGTTTCGTTATTTTGAACATTTATAAACATCCAAAAGTAAACATTTTTGAATGAATACATTATCTGTTTATTATTTGTTAAAACATTCTCTGTTAATATTTCTGTTAATCAATCAAAAATATTTCCATGCATATTATTCTTATGTCATAAAATGTTAATAAATTCCACGTTTGATGCAAAACGGCCACAAGTCTACGAGTATACACGTTGATCATGTTTTCAAAATATTGGAGAATTTAAAATTTTAAAACACGTTTTCCTATTCCTAATGTAGTGTCGTAAAATTCGAAATGCGACATCTCTAAACTTGTTTTACATTTTTTTTTCTTCCTAAAAGTATTTTTCCAACCTCAATGAACTGTCTTAGTTGGGCTTAAAGATTAAATTAAAAGTTTACATATTCGAAGAGGCTTGTTATTATCATAAATGAGAGAAAGAAGAAAAGCTGCTTTGTTGGTATGAATATTTTATGAGAGGACCTGAAAATGATGACCAAATTATGAACCTTGATCTTCATCACCCATCAAACAACAGAATGCCCTAAAAATACGTGGATATCACAACGGCAAATATTGTTATAAGTAAATTGAATTTTTGAGAACAATATCAACAATATAATAAATAAGAGCAAACAAAAAGAGTCGGAATATTACTCTGGGTTAATGCTAAAGGAGAAGATCGCTTTTAGTATTGGATCTATTAATTGTTCTATCTCACATCAGGCTCAGTATCAATTTATCATTATGACCCACAATTATCCCGCTTTATTCCGAGCTACTATATATGTAACCACGTTTGTGCTTGTAATGGTAGAAGACAATAATTTTACCAGCACTTTTTTTCTATTGCAAACCAAACCAGAAGCTTTAAAAAAGATTTGTTACAATCTCGATCAGGCAACAGAAGAATCTGGAATAACTCTCGATCAGGTAACAGAAGAATCTAGAATAACTCTCAATCAGGCAACAGAAGAATCTGGAATAACTCTCGATCTGGCAACATAATAATCTGGAATAACTCTCGATCAGGCAACAGAAGAATCTGGAATAATTCTCATTTTAAATCTTTGAAATACATTTTCTCTCTCAGAAAAACTTCAAGTCGATAAAAACTTTATTGTATTGTATTACACTTTTGTTGTATACCATAAAACCTGCCGGGCTTATTGCCATGTAGCTATCTCTTCCAGCCAACCAGAAATATATAAAGTGGTCTTAAGGGAAAACTTGACTGGATTCCTTTTTAAAAAATCTTGGTTCCAGCAGGATTTGAGCCCGCAACCTCCAGGCTGAGAGACAGACACCTTGCCAACTAGGACACGGAGGTCATCTACTTATTAATAATGAATTGACAATTGTGGAGGAAGCGAAGAAAGTGTGTCGTGATAGGAAAATTTGGTGTTCTTTCCTCTTCTCATACAACAGATGTGTCCTTGTGTATGATAAATTCAGTATCATTTTGACATTTGATGAAAAAATGAACGAGATATTAATTTTATTGAAACCATTAGTAAATTGTGAACAAAATAAAGAAAGCTAGAAACAAAAAATCAGTTCATATCATATGAAAATCTTAAAATTAAATAAGAAACACAATTAGGAAGTGTTCTATGTTTAAATTTCTTCCAATTAACATCTTACGGTCTCTTCCGAGTAAGCAGTCCCGTATATTATTAACAGTTTGTATTTGAGCTTACCTATGACAACTAAATAAACTGCAATCTATTTTAATGTCACTACACGTTTCGTTTCGGGTGGTACGAGGAAAAGTGGGATAACTCCATTACTTAAAAGATTTAGATGGTTGAAGATATGGAAGAAGATTAAATAAAATATTGCAGTTATAGTGGTTAAAGCGATCAGGTTCCTTGACATTTCCATAATTGTTTTAGACGAAAGGAGATTTCCAAATCTTGTCTCGTCTTGTCTTGGTCAAGCGCTGGAAATCCTTTGACAATTTAGATTCCTAGTAGAGTAGATCTTCTATAGGATAATCTTTTATTCTCCCTGAGGCAAAATTTGCGGTAGTAGACTTGAAAAGTATTTTTTTTGTACATCTTTTGTAAGTTAATAGGTTAAGCTAGTAAATTAGACCTCTTGAAGTGGCTTAAATGGTCGGGAAACAGCGCTTTATCAAAATATCAAGCAAAAAAATTAAGGAGCTTTTTAATGACTTGAAACTACCATGATTCTGGTAAAGGATATATACTCGTATGTGTATTATAAGAATTAACTAACCATCTCTCAGTACGCCCGATTCAATGGACAACGGTGAAAGAAAAAGATAAAGAAAATTTATAATGGTATTCTGTGTTCAAAATGTCAAAGGCTTATTGATATTCATACATACATGAATATTATGATCTAATAAAGAGGATTTTCAAGGTATATTTTACAAAAGAAAGATGTTTTATTCAAATTCAGTGAAAAGACTTATTTGAGAAGAGTTATATAACCAGATCCTGTAGTCAAACGTATTGTTATTCTATGCTATCATTGGCGTAGCTTCAAAAAAGTAAATAAGGTAGAGAATAATTTTTAACGAAAAATCGTGGAATGAGATATTAACATCATCATTAATTCATATTATCATTCTCAACATATTTATTGTTAACAATTTCATAATCATACTTAATTAAAAGCGTTTCTTATAATTTTCTCAAACACCTCGACTATAAAACCCGTATTAATGACAATCATATTAGCCCTGGAGAGATACATCAAAATCAAACCAATATATTATTTCACTGTTTCAACCAATTATTTCACTAATATATTATATTAACTCAAGCTATACAAAATTCTTCACAACTTGATCGATAGTTCATTCCTGCTGGCTGTGATTCAATGATACGTTCCTCCGAGACAATCAAAACTCAGCACACTATTTTTTCCAAGTATTCCAGAACTAACAATAAACAATTGAGTTTCATAAATCGGCCCTGCATTGCATGCAATAGATCGAGCCAGACCCGTTTGCATCAAGCCAAATCTGTTTACATCGAACCATCAAGACAAACCTTTTTGCATCAAACCATGTCACACCTTTTCCTGTTATTTAAATAATTTAACTTACGCATTTAATTACGTAAATCAATTTTAACACATTACAATCTTACCATGTGTGACGCGGCTCGGCTCAGCAGCTTCGAAAGGGGCAAGTCCTCTTTGATCTCAGGGGTTCGTTGGATTATTTAAATTCTGATTAACTCTCTCTCAAATCTTACACCAGGACGAGGGGGGCAATTATAAAGAGATATAAGTTTAGAAACAAAGAAGTTTATTATAATATAAATGGTTTAATTAAAAAAAAACCTTGAGGGTAGCTCAAGGAAAAAAAAGTGTTTAATTCAATAGTTCGGTTCCCGAATCGGTGGCTCGAAGGTTGTGTTGTGATAATTCAAACAAAGGGGTATAGAATAGCAATTTCCTACAGCAGTGATAGGTCAGAAGGTCCCATCCACGAAATCAGCATTAAACACAAATAAAGGATATATTCACCCCAAATTGCAAGATGGAGTCCTGAAGCGTCTATATATGCGGCAAGGAAACGCAGCGAATCATTCTGGTAGCTATCAGCTTGATGAACAGCGCAGGTCGTAGTCAGCGCGTAGAGCGTGAGAAAGATCCGTCCAGCTCAGCGGTCAGAATCAAAAAGAGGCTGGGGACTCGTACAGCTCCCCTTTTAAAGAGAATCGCGGGAGAGAAGATAACTATTTCCATCCCCCCTAGTAACACACGTGGCGACAAATATGTACAGCACGTGGAAATAAAACGCAACTTAGTATAACGTCATAGAAGGAAGTTTCTAGGAATTATCCCCAGGTACGGGCGGTGTTTTGAGACAATGACACAAGGAGATTTTATTACCCTACCTTTTACCTTTTTTGTATTTTAAATATTCCATCTTTTTATTTAAAAACAACAACATCGGTGTTTTTAGGAATTCGGGACAGGGGTTGGAGTCCGAGCGCTGACCACCTAGGAGATTTTATTACCCTACTTTTAACCGTTTGTATTTTATATTATTTTAACTTCTATATTTTTAAAACAACACTTAGTGAGTCATCGGTCTGGACACGCGATTTTAAAAAATAAAACATATCGAGAATTAACAGTACCGAGGACGTATACTTATGCAATTTATCAAATATAGTCCTCACAACCATCAAACCAACCCTGTTTGCATGAAGCTTGGTGTCAGTTAGATACCAACTAAAATTCATGTACCTCACATATGTATATATTTATACAACGATTAATGATTTAAGAAATGAACATCTTCAAAGATAAGAACGCTTAGACATGCCTGTCACGTATCCCTTGCAATTTATCCTTCTCTTCTTTCCCTTACACTATTTAGTCTCGTTAATATTACTGTAAGAAAATAATGACATTGATTTTTATGTTATATTTGTATTCTTTGTATATTGTTAATTTTTTAAGTTATATTATATCTCAACTGATAAATAATTTGCTTGTCGATTTATACGAGTACATTATATAACGCATAATTTAATTCATTGCATGCTACTCTTTTTCTTACAATATCGCGCGGCCATACAATGCAAAGATTCTTTCAAGATACTAAAATTCCTCGGTTCGTACTTAAATCAGTATATTCTTCAACTTACTTCTCAAAACAGTTTTTTTATTTTTATAACAAATCTCTATCAAGCATTAGTTACAGTTACAACCAAGCATGGGTCTTGGCTATCTTCAGGATCTGCCATCACTAGTGTTTCTCTGCAGCATATCTTCTCCAGCTCATCACTCCAAAGGCACGACAGTTTTCTTTCACACTAATTATCCACATTAACTTCATTTTTTCCACTCTTCTACTACTATTGCACTACTAAGCAGATTTTTACCCACCGACTTTTGGTTTTCCGTACGACGAAAATGACTTGACTAGCGCATTTCACTAATTATGATTACCTTCGCAATACTTCTCTGTTGATTTTTGTAGCTTTGATGGTAAGGAATTTGATGTTTACCCATGGGTTTTGGATTCTATTACCGATATTACCTGAAAAAAAGATTTCAATATATATTAAAAATCATCTCGTGCAGTAGGTTTTTCAGGACGTGTGATGACAAATTTTCAGTTCTGGCCCTACTTCAATGGTTCAAAATTCAAAAGTTCAATCAATGAGGTAGAAAACATTGTCGTTTAAATATTGTATTGCTAATTCAGAAATTTTAAGGTATACAATATGAATTTTTGTATGAACTGGCATCTCCACAGAGGTTGCGTAGTATTTTCGCATCCAAAAACCATTAATATGATTTATGATTGATTTTTTATTCGATAATTTCCAGAGACTTTTTATCTTGTTATTTTTCATAACTCCATACAGTAAAATTATTTATTATTTGCAATTTCATGCAATTAATTCTCGCAGATTGGTTTTATATTTGTCATATTAGTCAACTTCTTAAAGATTAACATTGGATCAAGTGTCGCGAGCGGATTGATTTAAACTCTATATCTTAGTATTCAAGTCCCTAATGGGATGTATCTATAGTACTTTTTGAACTGTGTCTAAGAGATATAACTTTGGAGAAGAATTATGATTGTATATGAACACTACACGTATGAGTTACTATCACATATCAGAAAATCTACAAAGGTTTCTTTGTAATTTGTCTTCCTTTGGTAAGTTTTCAGTGGTTATCTTGCCAACTATGTTTTTCTAAACATTTGCAGACGTAGGGAAGTACCGAATCAAATGCATGTCGCTACCACCTTCTTATTCTTAAACACTTTTTAAATATATTTATTTTCATTTTATCAAGTACAGTGGGTTTGAATTTGAAGTTAGAGCAGCCTTGAAGAGAGTGGGCTCTCCTATCGGCGCTGTATAAATAGTTATTTTATTATTATTACAATAGCGCACAAAACAAGCAAAGGTAAGTCGATTTAATTCTGGGTATTTGAATAAATAAAACAAGCATCATCAATTGCATCAAATTATTTGTTAATTTTTTTATGAAAAAAAAAAATTGGCTGTATTTTTCTTGAACATAAAATAAAATGAATTAATTTTGTAATACTTAATCAAAACAAGGTAGGCAGTAAAAACAGGTCTCAATTTTATAATATCCTGGAATAAATCTTTCGCTTCTGCTACGTATATACATCTTGTCATGATATTCTCCTTATATGAAGGTTTTCTCTTTTCCCACTTTTAGAATTTGATTCAGTCGGTCATGCCTGCCACGTTTTTCAGGTATCACCATACTTCTTATAAATTATATACTACTTTTATAGATTTTTTGTAATTTTTTAGCATTTGTTCTTTTTACGAGGCCAACCCATCATAATACTCCTCTATTCATCTTAAACACTGGATCTTTTACTATGATAAGTCTTATTTGTACTGAATAAAAATACTCTAATAAAAACCATTGATAAAATAATGCATTGTTCCCCTTATAATAGTGGAAGAAGGATTACATTTCAATCATAAAATAATTGGCTCAAAAACTGGAGAGGTGAGGTTTATTTTTGCTATATGAATATATTATATTGAGTTGAGATAAATTGTATAATTGTTTATTTATTTATTTTTAATTAGTTGGTATCATGTTCGTGCCAACTCTATCGACTCCTTCAATAAGTAGTATCAAGTAATAGAAACCCTTCAAGTTATAAATTAGTTGGTATCATGTCCATGCCCCCTTTATCGCCTCCTTCAATAAGTAGTATCAAGTAATATAAACCCTTCAAGTTATAAATTAGTTGGTATCATGTTCAAGCTAACTCTATCGCATCTTTTAATAAGTACTATCAAGTAATAGAAACCCTTCAAGTTATAAATTAGTTGGTATCATGTTCATGCCAACTCTATCGCCTCCTTCAATAAGTAGTTTCAAGTAATAGACACCCTTTAAGTTATAAATTAGATTCTAAATCTTGAAGAAATAAGGTATTGCTGAATTTAGTTGCCAAATTCAAGTTGTAACGTCAATGGTTCCAGATGAAACATATATCAAGTTATTGAACGCGCATATAATATTTCTATTGAACTTGCTCAATATACACCAGATATTCCACAATTCTCAGGGGAGCCATTCGGTTCTGGAAAATATTCACCAATTTTTGTCTCCCGCTTTCCATAGAATTTATAAATCCTTGTAAAATACGAAATATAGCGATTTGACATCATATCTTCTAGCATACATTTGAAACTTGGGAATTCTCTATTCACTAGTTTTTGAAGGAAATATGTAGCTTATTTATAAATTATATCTCTACCTGTAAATTTGTGCATATTGTGAAGTACGAGTAATAGGAAATCTATTGATATTGTGATTCATGTAAGTATTTTGTTCTTGACTTAAATCATTGAAGTAAATATCTTGACTTTAAATTTATCAACGCTATCAAAGCTAAGCAATATGGTGGTTGAATTGATGGAAGAATGATGTTTTTTTCATTTTGCCTGCATAATTGTATCATTAACACTAACTTGTTAATTTTTAAAAAATACCCAAAATCTATCTCATTCTTATAAACTTGTTTAATTTCATAAACAAATAAATTCATTATAACTTAATCAGATTTAATTTTTTTTTATTATTGATTTAAAAATGAATATGTGTTAAATTAAAAGAAAGCAAGAAAGAGAAAAATTGTGAAATTTGTGACAATATAAGAATATATTCAATTGTTATTACAAAGATGTATGGATTCGCGCATGATTTCCTGTTTTTTTTTACTTCAATTTACTACTATAGTTTACTTTTAATTATTAACATGTGGGAAACTTTTGAAATATTCCAATTGGCTCTAATATGTTGGTTTTGCAAAATAATGCTTCTTTTGATAAGCCAATTTTTGATATCACTTACTCAAATAAGATGCCAGAATATTATTTTTTTATTGTTTATTAGGCAATTCACCCAAACTTGGAATATGTGTGCCATCAAATTCAAGCCATACTGCAATTATAACATATCATGATATGTGTCAATATAATAAAACAATAAAAAAAAATTATTACAATTCTAGACCATTTAAAGTTTTCGTTGCTTAAGCTTCAAAAATGGCCAGAATATAAATAATTTGAAAGTCTACCTATTCATTATTCGGTGTTGCCCTTTACTTGTAAATAATAAATTTTTCCTGTGTTTATTATGGAAGCTTCTTATTAATTTGCCTTTAAAACCACTTTTTCTATGGTAGATATTATTTTTTTATAGTTAATATCTGTAATTTGTATATAAAAGCTAATAGATAAATACTGATTCGAAATACAATTTAAAAATTAAATTATGAATGTTGGATGATATATAAAACTATTGTTTTGTTATTTTATCTTTATACTTTATATATTGTCTGTCATGAGATCTGAATGTCACGTTTAATAAAATTTCTTTAACATTAGCTTCGCTCGGATGTCCTAGACGCAGTATAGTCGAGTCGATTTCAAGCTTCCCTTATTTTTTCTTAATTCATGATTTAATTTAAAGGAAGTTTTTCACTATGAATGAAAAATTTGCGATCATAGCTAGTATTTCAAGTACAAGAATACTTTATGCTAGGCTGTAAATTATTCTCATTCTATGCAAGGAAAGGAGCACACTGTGAATTACGAATCGGCGATCTTCTGCACAGAAGTTCAGCTTGTTTACTACGTGACCATGAACTAGTTAATTTATAATGTTATTATCTTGATGAAAATTTCTATTGTTTATTTAATGATGGCAACGATAACCCAGCGAAAAGTTAATAAAGCAACGTAACAAAGATCAAAAACCATCCCAAACAAACACAAAGTTTCAAAATTACTATAATTCAAGATAAAGATAGATGAGAAATTTAATAGTATGATAATTTAAATATAACGATCTTCGTGGCATAGTAAGCAAGACACTAATCTTCCGACACAAAGAACGTTGGCTCGATTTCCTTGGTATCTATTTTTTTCAAATAGGGTTTCAATTTGGTTTTAATTTAGAGCTTTTTAACCACTCTGGTTGGTTGGAAAATATTGTCAAAAGGGAAAAATTAACATAAGAAATCACATTTACGAGTGGTAAATTGTTATAGACTTAGAAAAAAGAATATACTGACCGAAAATAATACTCAAATGTAGGTAAAACCATTTGAAAGTTAGACCCCAAGGTTCATATAATATATTGCGAGTCATTGAATGTCTTAGAATAATTCTTTGTGTCATCCCTTTGTACTTCCTTTTTGTTTATTTGTTTCCAGCCCTTTTTGTTAAATCCCGTGAATGGTTTTGGGTTTTTGTTACATGGCAAACGAAGACCGTAATGAAAAGTATCAGAAATAATATATTATTAAATTATATGAAGTTGTAATATGTTTCATATTGACTATATAATTTTATTTATATTATATGTATATATATATATATATATATATATATATATATATATATATATATATATATATATATATATATATATATATATATATATATATATATATATATATATATATATATATATATATATATATATATATATATATATATATATATATATCGTATCGTTCTAAACCGTACCGTATCGTATCGTACGGCACCATAACAAATATGCAGGGTAAAATACGAAAGTATTTACACCACATATTTCTGAACTAAAAGAAATAGATTTAGTTACAAAAAAAACTAAAAGCAGAGTTATGATGAAAACCCTTTTCTGATAAAATATTTTTTACCACAGCTTAAAAAGGTCTTATTCTGGCAGAAAAAAAGTTGACATATTTACATTTGGGAAAAGATTTCGATAAATTCGAATCCTTTTCAAGTGTTTGAATTATTTGAATAAGATAAATAAATATCTTTTAGATAAAATGGCAAAATTCAATGAAAATAATTTAATGATTTTTATTTTTTTTTGTATTTGCCTTTGCATCTTTGAGTTCTTTTAAACATATTTTTCGTAAAAAAAATTATAATTTCGTATTTTAATAACAACTTATGTGTCAATTGACCAGTGATCCAATAAATTTATATGATTTTGAAACACTGCTTTTTACCCCGTATAAATCAGTGCTTCTTAACATTTTTAAGCCGTACCCAGATAAGGTTATTTATGTTAGTTTCGCGATCTAAGTACAGGTTCTTGAGTAAATATTTAAAGGTGTGATATGACTCGAGACATGATAAGATTTCGGGAATTTTGAATACCAAGAAGCAGTCAGTTTTGATGCGCAGTAGCTCGGACGCTAATTCGAAAAATACAAGATTCCAGGACTCATTACGGTGTGACAGCTGTGAAACGAACTATTACTCGAATTTTCCCATAGTCAGAATGCATCGATTAGGTAATGAATATGCTGTAGTGTCTGATAAATTGTTAAACAGTTTTATACCTTTGAAAGTTCTCTCAGGGAACATTTTCCCATAGTCAGAATGCATCGATTAGGTAATGAATATGCCGTAGTCTCTGATATATTGTTAAACAGATTTTATACCTTTGAAAGTTCTCTCAGGGAACATTTTTGTTTATTTGAACCATAAATCCAGCGCCAAGGCGTGACTCGCATTTTTTTTCAATAATCATGTTGATTTTTTTCTCTTTCAAGCTTTTCAAGATCTTTAAAAGTGTTTTGAAACTCGGTATGTGTTTTTTTATGTGTATTAAGGAGATGAATTCTATAAATAATGCGCAGGATTTACTTTTCCAATTTTCTGAAACATGACTTTGTTCTTGAGGTATTTATAACATAGGTCAACATCGGACTAAATAATCATCGACATCACCATCAAGCCCTATTAGAGTAACATGTACTCTTAACATACTATGTATTATGATTTGACATCTTGCGGTACACGTTTTATGAGTTTGTTTTTCTATACGATATCTCTCAAAAATAATCTCCAGACATCATATCTATACGAGTAGATCTTCATAAATTTCGTTGCACTATGGTGTGTTGCTGCTAAATATGTGAAATAAAAATTTAAAACAAAAGAAAGTTATTAAAGAAGGATAAACGCAAAACAAATATCTACACCTCACGTATAATATTTGAAAATATGGAATGAAGCAAATAACAATAAAATAAAATATATTTATTAGTGATACAAAAATGTATTGGGAAGATTTAAAAACAAATTTTGATATGGTTTGACTCGCGAATACTGAAAAAGACACTTTATTTAGGCGCTATAATTTAGACATATTTTGTTATTAATAAATAACTATTAAAAAATGATGATAGAGGTAAAAGTCAGAAGTATGTAAAACAGAAGAAATTGTGTCTGAAGATAAATGGATGTGGATAACACAAAATCGGTGAGCTAAGATGCCTAGTGCCTAGTGCCTAGTATCCTGGAGTATAAGTGTAATTTGGGAATATTTTTTTATCTGAATTTATTGTTATTCTGGAACTTAGTAGCAGCTTTACATAAATTATTTAATCGGTTTTTGAGTAAATGATGCTACAAAATATATTTAAATTCATATTTTTTTTATTAAAGACTTATCCTTGCTACCTTTCCATACAAAAATTAATTCATTTAAAAAAAAATATACGATGGTAAATAATAATTTGAATCATACAACAGCACTTTTAAGTATAAATAATTACAAAGAAAGAGTTTTTTTTCTTATATTGTACATTCAAAATTGTATAAGGTAAATGAGTCGATAAGAGTACGTGGGGTGATTATTTATGAGTAAATCTTGAAAACAGTAATTACAGATGAATGGGAACTTATGACTGATGTATTAAGTAAGATAAAAAATACCAGTTTGAGAGGGTTTGGGAGTGTAGAACGAGTGAATGAAGAAAGTCTAAAAAAACAAAAAAATTAGATATAAAATTAGGAAAATGTGTAGTTAAAGAAGAAAAAAGTCAGAAAAATCGAAGAAGTTGTATAAGAACGTGTAAGAATTTTGAAGACTCGAAAGATGTGTGCCGTCGTAGAAAATTCTGGCAATCTCTTGTCTCTCCCTACCCCAACAGGAAAACAGGGGGATGGTATGTTACATACATGTATGTAAAACTGTATAAAATGTTCTTTCCAAAAGCCTTTGTAAAGATTAAACTGTGTGGTTATGACCCAAGCTTAGCTCTTCTCGTTGATCTGGGTTCATTTGCTTTATTATATATAATTGGGTCAAAGTCAACGGAAATGAGATAGAAGGTGGATATCCGGCACATTTGAATTTTTTACTCTCAAAGAAACGAAATAAAGTTGAAAATAAAACTTCCAGCCAGGTCGTAGCTAAGATTTTTGTATTTTATAAAAAAGTAAAATTTTAAAGCCACATTGAATATTTGAGCTTTATGTTTTGTACAAAATTTACTTTTTTAAATAGACGACAATCCTTGAAAAAACGTCACATTTTTCATGTATGATGATGCAAATTTAGGTTTTTTGTGTCTTTATACAAATAACTTTTCTAGTATATTATAATTATTTCTCTTTCTTTGTGATAACTTTTGGGCGTACTATTCAGAACAAAATTTTATGGAAAGTACAATTTCATAGTTTTTAAATAATTTGTTTTATTTTATTGTAACTTTGAAGTTTTAATACTATTGGATATTAAAACTGTCAATTTTCTATTCAATGAGCTCATTTTTTTTTTCAAAATCAAAATCAATTGCTTTAATATTTGTTTACCCTTGACAGTTTGATAGGGTCATTGTATAGCAAAAACTGTCACTAAATTAATCAATCAAATCGTACAAATTCATATTCAAATTCAAAAATATTATTGGGGTGTCAGGAATCAGTTATTTGGACTGCTCGTTCATATTTGAACGGAAGACGCCCATTTAATTTTTGCTTAACTTTGTTGTATGCAGCAAGCTTTTACACTAAAGCAAAAACACAATCTTAATTGATCGAACAACAGGTTCTGATGGCACTGCGTTCCACATTGATTAAATAGACCTAATCTGCGAGGCTTTTGGTTTTTTATAAAAACTTAATTGAATATGCATAATTAATATTTCAGATTTGCAGCTTACATTGTTTGTTTATAAAGAAAATAAAAATAGCTCAGCAATTGTTGCTATTTTAAAAATATTTAGATAAATATTAATTATTTTATTGATATTATTTAATTTTCAGAACTGACCAACTCTTAATACTTTTATAAATGAGATTGATTTATCGTGAGATATTTGATTAACTAAATGCCATCTTTTTCACATCCAATGAATTTTGTGCTTCTTCTTTCTTTGGAAACATTTTCACTTATACAAATATATTGATTGTTACATGATTGAAAATTGATCAATTAGAGCTTTAAATGGTCCGAAATTCTTGTTTATTTTATATTTTATTAACTTTTATTATAGCATTATTGGACTTTATTTGGTATCAAAAATTTTGCCTGTTAAAAAAACCTAATCGACACAAATATCCTAAATGTATTGGGTTGAACGTCTTTGAGTGGAATTTAAAAATTTATTTTGATTTTATGTAAAGTATAACAGATTAGGTGAATTTAGAGATATAGGCAAATACTAGAAGTAATTGTTTACCTCCAATTAATATTGAATGTCGCATTTCATTTTCCAACAATACACAATCAATGAAAGTTAAACATTTGCACTGTCTCCTGATTATTATATATTTTTGTGTTATATGTGAAAGCAACTACAAATATCTAGTCTCGACTGCAGATATTTTACTCGTACAATCTTACTCGTACAATCTCTGCTCTTTCCGATTCTGGACTATGCGGACGTTTGTTACTTGTATGTTACAGAGGAACAGCTGGACAAATTACAGCGTCTTCAAAATGTGTGTCTAAGATTCATTTTCAACCTACGAAAGTACGCCCATATAACTTCATACCAGAAGGCATTGAACTGGTTGAATATTAGAAATAGACGCCAAATTCACATACTGTCTCTAGTGTATAACATCATAATGTCCCGCCGCACCCTCTTATCTCGCCAAAAAATTTCAGCGTCTTTCCAATCATGGATTAGCGCTACGCTGAAACAGAGATTGTTTATTGGCCTTTCCAGTTCACCGTTCCTCTTTCTTTACGTCGTCCTTTACTGCCCATGCAGTGAGACTCTGGAATCAGTTACAAACCAATATAAGACTCGCTCCGTCCTTGGCATGCTTTAAGAAGCGACTGAAAAAACTCTTAATTTCTAGTCAGTAAAATAACGTGTTTCATTCCTGATTTTTCTTTTCCTTTCCTCTTCACCATCCTTTCCTTTCCTTTTGATTGATGATATCTCACTTTATATGAAAAATAATGTTCGGATGATTGTCCATCTTTGTGTGTCCATACTTCATCAGTTATTTTTTTCAGTAATCTAATGACAATTTTTTTAAATTTTAATTGTAAAAGAATTCAAATCAAGATCTAAAAATAAAAATATTTTTCAATGGGTAATTACAGTTTAATAAAAGCGAAGGGGATTATTCAGCATTGGCGAAAGAACATTTTTCCTACATGTGATTGCTTTTAGGTGTAATCAATATACATTTTGGTTCACTTTAAAAAAAAGTTGAAGCTTATGTGACAGAAAGGAAAGTAAAATTCTAGTAAATTTTGTTCAAGTTTTTCAGTTATTTCTGGTAATATCAAAAGTGATATTAAATTGATGACTTTAATAAAATATTAACAAATATCCATACTATCACGTCGTTTCTCAATCAGTATTGGTAGAGAGGAGCGTGTACCAGCCTTTCCTATTGCAACACACATCATTCACCTATTTCTCTCTACGACACATTTCACTCACATTTACACTGTATATTTGTTTTGTTAGTGTTCCTTCATTCATTCTTTATATATACCCAAACCATCTCAGTGCGCTCTTCTTAGTTTTGCTTAATACATTAAGTAGCCTTAAGTTCACATTATCATGCCATTCCCTATTGCCTTCTACTGACGTCCCAAGGATTATTATTAGGGCACGCATTTCTGCAGCATGTACTCGGCTCCTTTTAGACGTCAAATATTTAAGTGATTAAAATACACATTGAATTCATTCCTCTTTCTCCATTTTATTTTTAATATACGTATAAGACCATATTTTATAAAAAAAAAAGACTTCGATTACCACCATGGCCTATTACTTAATCGGTTTTGTTCTACCCAGGAACTTCAGAGTCATTTTTCCGAGGTTAACCAAAAATGAAAAAAAAAATTCTAGTTGGTACATTATTTTCATACACAGTCCCTAAAATTTGTTGAAGGATACTTACTACATGGTGATAATAAACCTCTAAAATTATATAGTTAAAAACGAAAGTGTAATACTTAGTAAAAATTCTTTTTTTTTTTTCAACGATTACTTTCTAAACTGTGACAAATATATTCTTTGGAATTTTTTGGTCTTTTTTATCTATACAAAACAACAAATCGAGCAAATCTAATGGATGAGTGACATAATACACATGTTAAACAAATGTACGCATAAGCATTATATGCCAGTAAGCGGAGAATGATGTTACTATATTTTTTTTGGTCTAGTTGGAAAAAAAAAATTGTTTTCCACTCCTGGGTTTAGATTTAATTCTTGATATATCTGAAAAAAGGGGTTAATTTTACATGCTTGTATTTAGTTGAAAGAAATGGTCACTTTGCAATAATTTGCCCTTCAATGTATACTATAACATATGCTCGTATATCATAAACATTCAAATGACCGAATATCCCTGTCATTGTAACAAAATGAAATGTTTATTTTATTCTTATTAAAATATTACATTTCATATAAATTTGGTACTTTTGTTACCACAAATTAACAATAAACGGATACTTGATTCAAATTTTAAATAATTGATTTAAGTCAATTCAGATGATTTGAAATCTATCTTTTTTGTAAATATTTGTGTAATATATTAAAAATTATATGTAAATAATATCAGAGTAACAATACGGCAAGATTTTTCAATTTTAAAAACTAAGTTTTTTAAGAAGACATATTTATATCCGAGAAGTCTCATTCAAAATTAAGTTATCTTACATTTTGTTTCGCTGATCTTAGAAAAGTTTCATACAATGAACTTTTCAAAACACTGTCAGATTTGATTAAATAAAGTTCCAGCCGTTTTGATTATACAAAATTACCTTGTTATTTTATTCATAGATACCATCTTTGTATTATTTATAGTAAAGGCGTTATTGCTATAGAAATTTACTAAAATAACAGTGTTTTAGTAAACCAATTACAATAAAACATATTTTATTCAGATTTTTTTTTTCGTATTTTACAAGTAGGAAATTATTCTTATTTCTAAATATTACTGTGTTCCTATGTTATGAAGAATGAATGTGAACTTAAGATTGTGTGTTAAGTAGGATTCAAAAAGCACATTGAAATAATTGGTACATGTTTGACAAATAAGTGGTGAAAAACTGTATTAACAAATTTGTAATGTGAACATTTGTTTATTGATAAAAGAGAGAAAAATTTTAAACAAGGAAAGATAAAGAGTAAGATCAAATGATAGAAATATGTCGGAAAAAATTGAAAGAGAAGCCAGTGAATAAAGTTTGTCGAAGTAGATAAACTTGAATATTCGTCCTCTCTGCCTTTCTGACAGAAAAAAATCGTAATAGTGTATATTAAAGTTTTAATGATATGTGTGTTAGTACGTTGTTCACTTTTTGGAACAAAGTTAGGGTTAGTAAACACAGTTTTTTTTCTCTCATTAAAACATTTTTCGAGAGTCTTCTAAAACTACTTAAAAATGTAGAAGTTTTTATATATATAAACTTAATATTATAACATTTAAATTAGTGGGACACAATTGAATAATAATAACAAAAAGACAATTAATATAGCGCCGTTGAGACAGCAGATTTTTTTCAAATGCTCTCTACGCTAACTCAGGATTCAAACCCACAATTATTGACAGATTGAAAATATTACAAAATATATACAATTTGAGCATAAAGGGGCTAGCTACGGCCAATATATAATATACTTCCCTGCGTCTGAATTCGCTAAGAAAAACTTACTTGGTAAGAAAACCCCAGAAAATTTATCAAGGGAAGACGAACTATAAATAAACTTTCGTATGTCTTGCATTATGTGATAGAAACATAATGAACTTTAGGTGTAGTATGTGTATATGTTCAGTGTTCATATAGGTTTTAAACACGAAGATCAGACAAATAAAAAAACACTGATTGTGAATTTTACAGTAGCTTACCTAGTTAAATAAAATTTGTGTATTACTGTGGATTTATACTGCGGAATTGGGCCTTTGTCTGAATTATTTCGTTAAATAACAAAGCACTAGAATATGGCTTAATTGATAATAAATCTACATTGTTCACCAGCCAGTGTCATCAAACTACTAAATTGGGAACATACGGATATATCTGTTTCTGTTCCGCATAGTGGGACGCACGTAACTAAACTACTCGTACAAGCAGTATATTTGGAAACTAATATATTGTGGAGTAGTGCGGCGTACATTGTAAATGATAATATCACTTTATGAATTACGATATTCAGAGAAATGTCTCAATACATGAATATTTGATTCATGTCAACGAGGTTGTATTAAAGTTTTTGAAAAAATATTTAAAGGAAATAAGCTCTCTTCTTCACATAAAATCAAATTATAAATGATTGATAAATGTATGATACTACTAAAAAATCTTACTCAGTTTCTGCTGAATATGCTCGGGTATAACTCCTTGAGCGTAAAAAGAGATCTGCGTCTCCTGGTATATGTTGTCAGACTCGTTTGATAAATTGTAAGCTATCCAGCATTACTACAAAGATTAGCGTTAAATTCAAGTCTAACAAGTACACTTAACTGCGCTGGCCAGAACTGTTCTCAATCACATACGCAAGAATACAAACATTGTTATTTTTAATATTAACAATGTTTGGTCTTTCAGCTGATGTACCTGTTGGAAGGGCCTTAATTATTTTGAACGGAACTGCTTCGGATATTGACATATTTCATATTACAATATCAAAAGTAAAATGAAAATGTCTTCGAAAATTTCGTTAGAAAACACTATATACCATAGTTTTTTTTTAATATGAACAATGTTTGTATTTTTAATGTAATTGGGCTAAACCTGTATTGAGAAAATAAAAAAATTAATAACTTGAACACATTTGTTCCATATCACCAGTTTTTTTAAGTTCGTTTCTAGAATGCAATGCCTCAACAGTAAATATATACGAGTATACTTGTCACAATTACACTTATTCATTCTTCGTGGTGTCGCATCATTCATTTGGACGAGCGAATAAAAGTTAATTTATATACTTACTAAAATATATATATATATTTGCCCCAACCAAATAGGTAAAACGTAAAAATATCGCATACACGTAAACAACATTGCATGCAAATGTACAAAATTACATTTTCCCACAAACATAGTCAAACATCGCAATTTGCGTTTCTAATTAGATTTGATTAAGAAAAATGAGTTCATACAATGGAATGGTCTGTTATTAAAATAATATCTTAATTTTGAAACTTCTTTTAGTACGGTACTCAAAACAAGGTCAACTATTATTTAATTAAAAACAGTTTATCTAAAAAATTTTATATATATACTCGTATATATATGATCCAGTATTGTACTTTTCTGATAAATAAAAAAACTGTAATTTAGTTTAGGTACCCGGATTTCAGCTAGTAAAGTGACAATACTGATTAAAGTTACTAAGACTGAAAGAACACGTGAAAAGTAACCAATTTTCATTATTTGGGAAGTGAAATTAATGGTTAGCAGACGACTTCGGGAACGATCGTTTTTATTTCACTGAATGTGTAAACTGCGATAGCACGTTAATAAATACATAATTTGTTTTATTTAATTTATTTGCAGGTGATAAGAAATTTTATAAATACATAATTTATGAAACATGACGGCAATTCAATGTGAACACACAATTTATATGGATCTGAGTTTGTTTCTCCAAGTTGATCAATAATTTGCTAACCCTGACCTAACAGCTTGTTCTAAGCTTTATTTATTCTGTAGTAGAATTTCCGACTTTTCGGTTTTCGACTCAGTAACTCTTGTTGATCTGAGTGTAGTGACCTAAACTTCAGATTTTTCAATTATTTTCATTCATTGCAATTATTTACAGCTTATCATATTTTGCAATTATTTTCATTTCACAATGAAATCACATACACATACACACAACTTCAAACCATTTAAAAAATATAAAAAAAAACATTGGCTATTATTATCCACGAGTTTTTCCAATATGGACTTATTTATGATTTTTAGACTTTGTGGTTTTAAAGAGGTGTGGTGTTAAATGGTTTATTGTATTAAACTATCATTTATATAGGTGGCTGGTGGACTTTTGAAAGTGTAGAAAAATATGTATACACCTTGTTTTGTATCATTTCTTTATCTCTCAGAATTTCAGATTGTCAATAAACATTACTCCTTAAGAATAAACAACTAATTGATATGTCATAAAAATAATAGAAAACTATTTTTTATCGTTTTATTATATATTCCGAGAAAATAACGAAAATAGAGAAAATAATAATCTGTATTAATAAGACGGTCCAGTGGTAAGTAGAATGAGAATCGTACACATTTCATGGTTAAAATTTATTTTTCTAATGATAAAAGCGTAGTTTTCTGATAAAATGGAAAGTAATTTTGTACAAAAATATTATTTTGCTCCCATAAAGCCTGGAACTCCTCTGAGAACTCTAAGATTATCTCAAAAATTTTAAAAATTATGCCAAGTGAAAAGTTTTTTGTATCGCGGTGTAAAAATAATGACTAAATATTATGTTAATCTTTGATCCCGCTGAAAATTAAAGAAGGAACAAACGAATCTACTTTCTAAAAGAGTTGGAGTTTATTTTTATCCTAGAAAAACCGAATATGTTTAGTTAAAAAAATCTTTTATCTTGAAGAGTTTCGTTCTTTTTGATAAAATGACGTTCGTAATGCAAGTCAAAATTAACAAGGTATCTAAGTATCAAAAAATAATATTTTTAATTATTTAGTTGATTAATTTCTGCAGTACAATTTATGGTTTTATGATGGTGATTGTAAAGTCAATTTTTAATGTTTTTTTTATTATTTAAATGCATTACTTAAAACGTGTAAAATATTGACATAAAAAAAAAAAAAAAAAACAGGAAACAAAATATTGTATAAAAAGGTTAATTATTATTCGAAAAACGGTGCATTCTTGTGTATTCTTGATGCTTTGCACAAAATTCTAATAAAATAATAAATAGTCTATTCGTCATTGATTTTAGCCAAACACAGAATATTTTTTGTCATTTTAAAGTGGTTAGTTATTGTGTAATTGAAACAATAATTTTATTATTGAGTACTATTAAATGATAATCTTTAGTTTAACTAAATGTTCGTTTTCTCCAGTAATATTTATCGTGAGTCTGCCTCAAAGTGACATACGAGTATATTTGAGTTGCTTGTGCAACTTAAGGAAGTACTTGAAGAAAACCCTTTTTGGGTTTTATCAAAATCATATTAAAATTGATGATTATATAAGAACTCTACACACATACACTATATTGTACCTTAAGTTAAATGCGTTTGTATCACATATCGATTGATTAACTCTTTTAAATGGCCCATACATAATACGTGCCGTCCTGGCGAGCGGCCTTTTAAGTGGCCACTAACTTTGCGTGTCGATATCTCGGTGAAAATTAAATCTTCTTTAAAATTTTTAACCTGAATATAAGACAAAACGTGTCCTCTAGTGACATCTCTTTTAAAATCATCAAAACTTCAAGTACTTGATCCATAAGAAGGATTTAAATAGACCGATTCGAGGCCGTCGAAATTTAAAGCATTTTAAATTTTAGCGCCACACGTTCGGGTGTGTTGAAGGTCATGTTTCTAATGACGATTTCTCTCGATCAATATGACGTATTGTGCGTCGATATTTTTTTTGTAAGTACGCGTATTGCGTATTGAATTAATTGCCTTTTTCATTGTTTATGGATTATTGTTTTCTTCGATTATTGCTTCTTATATTGTCGCACTTTATTTATAGCTTTGATTTGGATACCATTACACAAACTGTTTTTTAAGAGATTTTAACATTCACTTACTTTTACAACTTTTCAAATCGTCGTTATTTTTTATGTTACGTGTGTTATACGCCATTGAAAAATTCATAAAATTGTGCCGTGCCGTATACATAATACGTGCCGTCCTGGCGAGCGGCCTTTTAAGTGGCCACTAACTTTGCGTGTCGATATCTCGGTGAAAATTAAATCTTCTTTAAAATTTTTAACCTGCATATAAGACAAAACGTGTCCTCTAGTGACATCTCTTTTAAAATCATCAAAACTTCAAGTACTTGATCCATAAGAAGGATTTAAACAGACCGATTCGAGGCCGTCGAAATTTAAAGCATTTTAAATTTTAGCGCCACACGTTCGGGTGTGTTGAAGGTCATGTTTCTAATGACGATTTCTCTCGATCAATATGACGTATTGTGCGTCGATATTTTTTTTGTAAGTACGCGTATTGCGTATTGAATTAATTGCCCTTTTCATTGTTTATGGATTATTGTTTTCTTCGATTATTGCTTCTTATATTGTCGCACTTTATTTATAGCTTTGATTTGTATACCATTACACAAACTGTTTTTTAAGAGATTTTAACATTCACTTACTTTTACAACTTTTCAAATCGTCGTTATTTTTTATGTTACGTGTGTTATACGCCATTGAAAAATTCATAAATTTTTTAAAATAACTTTAAAAATTCAACACCGCTTATATTATCAATATGGCTAAAATGAACTTGACTGGAGAGGAAATTGAAGATATCACGGTAGTAGAACTTGATTCAGATTTTGAATTAACCGATGAAGAAGACGATGTTGATCCATTAGAAGAAGAGCAGAGAATGGATGATACAATTATTCCAGATATTGGAGCAACAACCAGCGGCAATGTGGAACCAAACGAACTATTAGAAAATGTATTTTCTTCATGGAGCCGAGGTCCATTTGCGCCAATAATCCACGAGTTTGATGAATTTTCATCTGGCATCTTGCCCTTGTGCCAACTTACACCAGAATCATCCGAACTCGATATTTTCGAATATTTTTTAAATAAAAATATAATTGAAAATGTGGTACAACAGACTAACCAATTTTATAATTTAAAAAAATTGAGTAAGGAATATTCCGCTAAATCACGAATTCAACGCTGGGTGGATACAAATGTACCAGAATTATATGTATTCTTTGGTGTCACAATGTTGATGACACGAAATAAGCATTTAACCATACGGGAACATTGGTCCACAGACCCACTTTTAAATAGCCCAATTTTTGGCAAGACTATGTCAAGGGACCGGTATGAACTGATTTTAAATATGTTACATTTTTCTAATAACAATATAACAAATAGTGGTGACAAATTGCGTAAAATAAGATTATTGCTTGATCATACTCGCAAAGTTTTTACAAGTGTCATGCTGCCTCACAAAAACTTGTGTATCGATGAGAGCATAGTTGTTTTCAAAGGTCGTCTTATGATAAAACAATACATCCCTTCCAAACGTCACAGATTCGGCATTAAATTATTTGTTTTATGTGATGTTGAAACCGGTTGTGTGTTAGATCTAATTGTGTATTGCGGTGATGGAACAGAAATAATTTATGATAAATCGTTGGGTATATCGGGTGCAGTTATCAAAACGCTTCTCAATGACTATCTTAGAAAAGGACACAACTTGTGGTGTGATAACTGGTACACAAGCCCACAATTATTTAAGTTTTTACATGACAATAAAACAAATGCATGTGGAACCGTTCGAAAATCTCGTAAAAGTATGCCCAACTTCAAAAAAACCAAGAAAGGAGACATTGATTCTCAACATTGTGGACCCTTGTTGGCTATAAAATGGCACGATAAGAGAGAAATTCATATGCTGACAACAATTCATAGTGACAGATTTAGTTCAACAGAGAAATTAAATTATAAAACTGGCGAACAGGTAAAAAAACCTGAGTGCATTGTGGATTACAATAAAAATATGGGTAGTGTGGACAAAACCGGTATGATGCTTAGTAGTAAATTGCCTTCGAAAAACTTTAAATTGGTATAGAAAGCTGGCTTTTCATTTTGTTGATCTATACATGCTAAATTCATATTTTATTTACAAGCATACAACCGGAAAAACAATAGGTTTAGCGGAATTTCATTTAGCAGTTATAAGACAAATATTTGAAAAATATAAACTAGCATCAAAATTGTCCCATTCATCTCCGTCCACTAGCAATCCACTACATCTTGATTGATCGGGTTCAATAATAGCCGCACACAGTCCTAAAGAAATTCCAGGAACTGAAAACTGTGCGGAACCTTCTCGTCGATGCTATGAATGCGCTCATAAACATAAATTAAGGAAAAGATCTAGATATATGTGTGGTGAGTGCAATGTGAGTCTGTGTGTAACATGTTTTGGACCATTTCACGCCAGCAAACACTTTCCACAGTAGAAATATTATTATTGCAGTGTACTTATCGTTATAAATCTTTTCGTCAAAATCCAAAAACATACTTTTATTTGTATAATAGTGTTATAAGAATATTTTCTAATATTACGTGTGTATAGTGTCAGCTAAAAAATGCATCAGCGCACAGTTCGACAGTACTCAGATTCGGGATAATGGTGAGTCATATTTTTATGTAGATACAATATAAATTTATTGACGTAAAACACCGCCGCCTGTGGGACACACGAAAGATACTCGAGCCATCGCCGTAAAAAGGTTAACAGAAGTTTCTCTGTAGTTTGTCTTCCTTTTATAAGTTTTTTGTAGTTTTCTTAATAAATATGTTTTAACGGGAAATTTCCTTACCTAATGCTCGCATCTATTGTCTTCCTCACACTGTATCTGTTTTGTATGTAACATTTTTAATCTATCAATAATAGTGGATTCGAACTCCGAGATATTGCGTCGTTGAGGTGAGTCTGCTCTTTAAACGGCGCTATATAAATTGTCGTTTTATTTTTATTGTCATTAAAATACAAGTACATTAAAAGGATAAGTAACTAAACTGTGCTAGAAAATGTGTTTAAATGCCTTATTTTTAAGTCTCAATTTAAATTTCAATGATCTTTCATAGATCTGTGCAGTCTAAAAAACTCCGTTAATTGCAATTATTATGTAAGGTTTAAAATATTTTATTCTTTTGATTATTTCTTTTTGTTTAAATTTTGTAAGATTATTTTGAATAACCTTTCTAAACCCTTGAAAGTTGAGAAAAAAATTATTTTTTTCCAAATTGATCGGATACCATTTGTAATTCCATTTTTACTAAATTCTTCTTTGAAACAATTTCGGACATGGTTTATTAAAACTATCAAGCTTCATCTCATTCAAAAGACCATATTCTTTCTATTTTCTCTTCAATTCACCAAGTAACCTTCTTTCTTTCCAAGTTACTAAATCTTTTGACAGGTAATCGCCCTATTTCTACTTGAGCGCTTTCTTCTCTGTGCTTTGCTGAATATTGTATAATAAGATTTTTCTCATTTCAAACTTAAACATCAATCATTTATACTTGCAAATAACTGGCTTTGACCTTAAACTAAATGATGTGTCATTTAAATGTATCTTTATTTTATCTAGATATCATTTTATTTGGGAAGATAAGACTGAATAAGTTTGTCTTAATTTTTTGGCATAACAAAGAAATTGACGGAATGATCCGGAGGTTCATTGTGCTTGGCCAGATAATATGTTACATTAGAGTTGACGATTTATATTTCTGTGCATTGCAACTTTTTTAAGTTTTTGTCTATATAACGCTCCCTTCAAAAAAATTATTTTACTTAGTAAAATATGTATGAATTTTTAAAAGTATTCGTATGTTTTGCCTTCTATGGGAAGCTAAGAATATGGCCAACGATTCAAGAATTTAGACGTAGTTTCATCTTCAAAGACTTAATTTTTTTCCATTTAAATGCTATAATCTTGGAGACTTTTCCATTTCCATTAATTCCAGACGCATTAGGAGTTGAACCCGAAATCTCCGAAAGAAGTCAAGCGACTTTACCAACAAGACCACGAAGGAATATTAAATAAACAGTATGAAATAAAGTAACCTTACAAAATGCACCCATTAAGTTACCCGCACTCTCAATCGTGAAAAGAAAGAACACACGCGTTGCCGGCTTTGCTACTCATATTTGCGACCGTGACGTAAATTGCAGGTGATAGCGACGTATTTTATGCGCCCAATACGCTTCTTTTTCCATCTTCTACGCACTCCTATGTGTTCTTTATGCGCTCTCTACGCGTCCCTTTGCGTGTCCCCTATGCGTCCATGTCTCGGCCCCCTATGCGTTCATAACTCGCCCCCCTACGCGTCCATGACTCGCCCCCTACGCATCTATTACGCATCCCCCTACGCGTCTACTATGCATCCCCTTCGCGCCTCCTATATACCCCCCTACGCGCCTCCTTTAATAGTAAATTGATCACTTGTGTTATGTCATGCAAGATTCGAGGTTGTTTATAATCTTTGTTAAAATAGTTTATATGTTTATAATTATCGATTTGGCTTTTTAACAAGTCATGGGGTAAAAAAAAAAGGTTTTCGGTTCATTCAATATTGTCTTATTCGACGAAAAACTATCCTCAGTGCTATTTAGTGCTCAGCTCATGTTTAATTTTTTGTTGACGAAATATCATAAAATTTAGTAAGTTTTCTAAGTATTGCCTTAAAGATGCAGATAGGCAAAATAGAAAAGCAAGAGAAATCACAAGAGTTGGCTGATAAGGTGTATGAATGAAGAGTAGACCAAAATGTAGGGCACATGAAATTTGAACGAAGGAAAGGTAAGAGAACCAGGAGTTGTATGAGAAGATTTATAGATATAAAGTAGGTTCAGGAAGTATATCACGATGCGAATCTGGCGCTCTGTCGTCTTAGCTTACCCTAACATAGAAACAACGTGATGGTATGTTTGTGTGTACTGAGAGAATGATGCACACGCTTAAACTAATATTATAAGGAAGTGTGTTGTTGATGGCTGCTAAACATTGTCATTTAGAAAAAGGTTGACTTGCGGTATGAGATGTTGTCAAATGAATTTCTTTCGCTGTTACAGAAATCCTTGAAAAAAAATGTTTTTTTCTTTAGATAAGTTTTTTTCTTCCAGATAGACTTCTTTGAATTAATGCCTTTAATAGAGGAAGGCATTGATTCATTTAGAAAAGTCCTAACCAATTTATTATCCAGAGAAACAGTTCCTTGAGTTCTTTCTACGAAGTAAGGTCGTGTCCCTTAAAAAAGTATTCATACGAAGATTACACTGGATGATAACTAGATTTCTTACCAATGTCAAGGAAGTCGGATGGTGGGAAATACAAAACGAATTTTATTCCGTAACCGGATTAAGCTTGTCTAAGACGTTGTCGTTAACTGATATACAATGTCATAAAATAAAACCTTTAAAAGGTTTTCTTCACTTTAAAACTTTCTTTTCATGTCGAGTTAGAATCTATATAGAAAAAAAACTATGCATTATAGATTTCTGTTAAATTTACTTCATCCACCTCGTAACTTTATTGTCCGAACGAAATGGTGCTCTTAACCAGTAATTGGACCTTTTGTTGTGAGAAAATACTTGATTTCTTTAACTTTAGAATATTACCTAACCATCTTTTGTAAGAATTTAAGTATTATTTGTCCGAATATTGACTATTAAATAAAAAAAATCCCTTCGTATCAGTAAAAAGGCATGATTTTAAAATACAATATGGTATGTTCACGTAATATTTAAAATACAATATGGTATGTTCACGTAATATTTAAAATACAATATGGTATGTTCACGTAATATTTAAAATACAATATGGTATGTTCACGTAATATTTAAAATACAATATGGTATGTTCACGTAATATTTAAAAATTGCGAAAGAATTTTATTTTACGTCATCCTTTACATGAATCTGGAACCAGATATCAACCAATGTAAGATTCGCTCCGCCATTGGCATGTGTAAAAAAATGATTGAAAAAACTTATAATTTCAAGTAAGTTTGTTGTTTATTTTATTCACGATTCTCCTTTTCTCTTCAACATCTCTTACTTATTTCTTTGCTTGATGAATTCGACTTTTATAGTTGTTAAATACACTGCTCATGAATTTCGTACAGAACAAGTATAATTGAAATAATTTTTGCGACAACGTTATTTCCTTTTTTTATTTTTTTTGGTTGATTGGAAGAGATTGCCACCTAACAACAAGCCCACCAGGGGTAGAATTAATAAACATGTATAGCAGTAAAACGTGGACGTGAAAAGTGGTTCCCTATTGGAGTAGGTGAAATAAGTATGTCAAGATATGAACATTGTGCGCTGTGTCCTCTCTTCTTACCCAATGGCAAAATTGCGTGATGGTATGTATGTATTTATAATTATGAACTAAATGTGATTTGTCCATTGAAATTTAATAATTATACGTATACCATACTTAACAACATGCAATATAGAATTGGAATAATATTCCATCGCTCAGAATATCCTAACATCTTAATTTCTCTTCAATCGGTATACAATTAGTTTCCTATAGTTGGACAAATGTTACTTAGAGATTTGTCGTTATTATTTTCTTGTGTCATTGACTTAAATATTTTTTAAAAAATCTGTTATGTATATAAGTACTTAAGCTTTAATATATAAGCTTGTTGGATGAAAAATAATATGGTGTAGCCAAAAACCTTAGACATACCAATATAACTATGTACGTAGAAGGATAAAAATATGCGACATTTCTATTTGTCGTGCATTGGTGATTATTCAAAATACGATCATATCACTTAATATCAGAAAAATCTTAATCGGGTTAATGTGAGAAATATACGTAAAGTTCACGTTTTGTCACTTTTGTATAATATCCTAAACTGTACCATCACCTCTCTTTATCTAGCTAAAAATATTCATCGCCTTTCGGTTATAGATTTGCATAACATTCAAGCTGATATTGTTTATTTGCTACCCAACTTCACCGTTTTTCTTTTTAACTACGTCATTTTCTACCAATATTGTTCACTTTCTCTCACGTGCAATATGTTGCCTTTGTAGTAAGGATTACACTTCTATCCAAAAGTTTCCGACATGAACAAGTTAGAGCGTGTATGGACTGATACCAATTATTACGCGGTATGACAATGGTTTTGTACCATGATCTTCTGTCGAGAAATAATTGGGTGAAAAAGCGCCGTTTGGGATCACCTCAGCCCAACACTTGTTACGGTGGCACAAATCCAAAAAATATTATCGCAACACTTTTTGGGATTTAGGGAATCCTACTAGTTGACTTCAACGAGAGAAACACTTCGGTTAATGGCAAGTATTATGCATTATTATTGAACAAATTAAAGGATGTCATAAAAACGCCGAGGAAAAGCTCAAGATACTGATGAAAAAATTAGTATCAGTGGTAATTTGTGGCTTTTTTAAAATATTAGTTTTAATAAAATGATATGTATAATTTTACTCTTAGACTCGAAATCAACCATACAATATTAAAAAATAGCCTTGAAATTAGGTTAAATAAAAAATTTACACATTTTTCTCAGTAATTTACAAAAAGCATAAATTCGAAAATTTCTATTCGAAATAAAATTAATCATTTTGAATACAAATAGAATTTTAGTTGTAGAGGAAGGTAGTCATTAAACGGAAATGGGTTTTGAAAAATCCTCGGCCATGTTTACGTCGTCTTTTGTTAAGAATATTAAATAGCGGTCATTAAAATAATTTATATTGTGCGTACTAAAAAGCTTAAATATTTCTTTCACATTTATACCATCAATATAACCCAAATTTTATTCAACATGGTTCTCCTTGTAAACAGCCATAAATATGATTTATTACATATATTTGAGTCAATTCTAGGAATATTGAAATATATCGAGCACGTACAAAGAGCGAGAAGACAAGTAATGGTTAACAAGGTACGATTATTTGTATTTAGGAAATTCAAATGCCTCCTTCCGTCCATAAACATGGTGGAAATATTTATTTATTATTAGAAAATACGATGGTTATGTAACGGGTATATATATATATATATATATATATATATATATATAGTATATATATATATATATATATATATAATATATATATATATATATATATATATATAAATATTATATATATATATTATATATATATATAATTATATATATATATATATATATATATATATTATATATATATATATATATATATATATATATATATATATATATATATATATAGTATATATATATATATATATATATATATATATATATATATATATATATATATATATATATATATATA
>CATKWJ010000841.1:0-33850 GCA_949825065.1 Odontocerum albicorne
AACCTAACCTAACCTAACCTAACCTAACCTAACCTAACCTAACCTAACCTAACCTACCTAACCTAACCTAACCTAACCAACCTAACCTAACCTAACCTAACCTAACCTAACCTAACCTAACCTAACCTAACCTAACCTAACCTAACCTAACCTAACCTAACCTAACCTAACCTAACCTAACCTAACCTAACCTAACCTAACCTAACCTAACCTAACCTAACCTAACCTAACCTAACCTAACCTAACCTAACCTAACCTAACCTAACCTAACCTAACCTAACCTAACCTACCTAACCTAACCTAACTACCTAACCTAACCTAACCTAACCAAACCTAACCTAACTAACCTAACCTAACCTAACCTAACCTAACCTAACCTAACCTAACCTAACCTAACCTAACCTAACCTAACCTAACCTAACCTAACCTAACCTAACCTAACCTAACCTAACCTAACCTAACCTAACCTAACCTAACCTAACCTAACCTAACCTAACCTAACCTAACCTAACCTAACCTAACCTAACCTAACCTAACCTAACCTAACCTAACCTAACCTAACCTAACCTAACCTAACCTAACCTAACCTAACCTAACCTAACCTAACCTAACCTAACCTAACCTAACCTAACCTAACCTAACCTAACCTAACCTAACCTAACCTAACCTAACCTAACCTAACCTAACCTAACCTAACCTAACCTAACCTAACCTAACCTAACCTAACCTAACCTAACCTAACCTAACCTAACCTAACCTAACCTAACCTAACCTAACCTAACCTAACCTAACCTAACCTAACCTAACCTAACTAACCTAACCTAACCTAACCTAACCTAACCTAACCTAACCTAACCTAACCTAACCTAACCTAACCTAACCTAACCTAACCTAACCTAACCTAACCTAACCTAACCTAACCTAACCTAACCTAACCTAACCTAACCTAACCTAACCTAACCTAACCTAACCTAACCTAACCTAACCTAACCTAACCTAACCTAACCTAACCTAACCTAACCTAACCTAACCTAACCTAACCTAACCTAACCTAACCTAACCTAACCTAACCTAACCTAACCTAACCTAACCTAACCTAACCTAACCTAACCTAACCTAACCTAACCTAACCTAACCTAACCTAACCTAACCTAACCTAACCTAACCTAACCTAACCTAACCTAACCTAACCTAACCTAACCTAACCTAACCTAACCTAACCTAACCTAACCTAACCTAACCTAACCTAACCTAACCTAACCTAACCTAACCTAACCTAACCTAACCTAACCTAACCTAACCTAACCTAACCTAACCTAACCTAACCTAACCTAACCTAACCTAACCTAACCTAACCTAACCTAACCTAACCTAACCTAACCTAACCTAACCTAACCTAACCTAACCTAACCTAACCTAACCTAACCTAACCTAACCTAACCTAACCTAACCTAACCTAACCTAACCTAACCTAACCTAACCTAACCTAACCTAACCTAACCTAACCTAACCTAACCTAACCTAACCTAACCTAACCTAACCTAACCTAACCTAACCTAACCTAACCTAACCTAACCTAACCTAACCTAACCTAACCTAACCTAACCTAACCTAACCTAACCTAACCTAACCTAACCTAACCTAACCTAACCTAACCTAACCTAACCTAACCTAACCTAACCTAACCTAACCTAACCTAACCTAACCTAACCTAACCTAACCTAACCTAACCTAACCTAACCTAACCTAAGCTCGGTTGGTACACACTGAACGAGGGAAACACTCCAACCTTCGAGGCCACGAGAGGGGGAAGACGGCTCGTCTCCTGCATAGACGTGTCAATTTGTAGTGAAGGGCTAATGGAGCAAATTCACGGGTGGCGAGTGGACGCGTCGAGTGAGTTCTTCTCCGACCACAACGCCATACGCTTTGAGATATCGACGGGAGGTTTCGCGCTGTCAGCCCCCCGCGGAACGAAGATATATGCAACCGCTCGAGCCAACTGGAGGCGGTTTGACGAGGCAATCAGGACTACATTAGACGAGGCGGTCGGAAATACTGCGTCGAGCTCGGAACCCTGGGATGCGGAGGGGCTCAGCGGGGCGTTCGAGTCGGTGGTGGTCTCTGCATGTCGCACTGCCATACCGCTCTTGAAGCCGCGCACGAGGCGAAGCTGCCCATGGTGGTCGGAGGATCTGGCAGCCCTAAAGAGGAAGATGATCGCTGCCAAGAGAAGGCTGAGAAACTCCAGTGCGATTCGTCGGGAGCTCATTCTTCCCGAGTACCTTGAAACCAAGGAGGAATTCAGGGCTGCAGTTGGATTGGCGAAAACGAGCAGTTGGAAGGAGTTTTGCCAATTGCAGACCGCTGAGACCGTTTGGGGCATGGTGGACAGGGTGCTCAGGAGCCGTAAGACGGTGCCGCCGACTACACTCAGGATTCGGGGAAAGATTTGTAGAACCGAGTCGGAAACGGCAAAGGGCATCCTGGAGCACTTTTTTCCGGGGGATAACACCGACACAGACTCGCTGGAGAATGGAAGCTTGAGGGAGCGGGTCGAGTTAATTCCGGACACTGCGGATGACCCACCATTCACGCTGCTGGAGTTGCAGACGGCCCTGGACACGATAAGCCCTAAAAAGGCTCCCGGGATAGACGGACTCACCTCGGACATATGCCGGCGAGTGGTACAACTCCACCCGGCGGAGGCATTGAATATGTTCAACCTCTGTCTGAGAACCGGACGATTCCCGAGGAGATGGAAGGAATCAGCAGTCATACTGATTCCTAAACAGGGCAGACCGTCTGGAGACGTGACTTCCTCGAGGCCGATAGGACTGCTTCCGGTATTTGGCAAGGTGCTTGAAAAGCTGATCGTCGGAAGGCTTCAGTGGACGTTCGCAAGCGTTGGCTCACTCAGTGGTAGACAATACGGCTTCACGCAGCAAAGGTCAACAGAGGACGCCCTAAACCGTGCTGTCGGAGTGATGAGGGCGGCACGCGACGGCAAGAGAGTGGCAATAGTTGTCTCACTCGACATCAAGGGGGCCTTTGACAATGCGTGGTGGCCCTTTCTGCTGGAACAACTGCGAGAAAAGAACTGTCCGAGAAACCTATTCCTACTGGTACAGTCCTACCTCCAAGATAGAAAGGTAAGGATCGGTGTCGGGGATGCGACCGAGGAGAGGTCCGCGACGCTGGGATGCGTGCAGGGATCGTCGTGTGGGCCCTTCTTCTGGAATCTCATCATGGACAGCCTTCTGCAGGAAGATTTCGGGGAAGGAGTCCACATCCAGGCCTTTGCGGATGACGTACTGGTGATCTCGGACTGTGGCACGCTGAGTGAGGCAGAAGAGAGGATGAACAACACCCTTCGTAGGATCGATCTGTGGAGTCACCGCGCAAAACTTATGTTTTCACCCGAAAAGACATTTGCAATGTGCATCACAAGAAAGAAACTCCATAGACAAGCAAAGATTCACCTCGCACAGTCCGAGATAGCCATGGTGGACAGCATAAAAGTGCTGGGAGTCGTCATCGACAGATGTCTCAACTGGTCGAAGCACGTGGACATGGTGTGTCGGAGGATAACTGCTCTCTTTGGGATGATAGCCAGGGCTGCCAAGCCGACTTGGGGTTTGTCCTCGGAGGTTCTCCGTCAGCTTTACCGGGGAGCGCTGGAGCCGGTGGCACTCTATTGCGCCAGCATATGGGCGGAAGCGTGCGGAAGAAGGGCCATTCGAAGAAGACTAAACCAAGCCCAGAGGCCCATATGTATCAGAATCTGCCGGGGTTACAGGACCATGTCACTGAACTCAGCGATGGCGATCTCCGGTGTGCCCCCGCTCGCTCTCGTGGTGCGGGAGAGGGCCGAGGTGTACGGGGTGAAACGGAGGAGGACACTTTATTCGCTGCCCGAGGACAGAAAATGCATGGTGCCGGTCGATTGGGTGACTCTCCCGCACCCGGCGTCCATGCGGCGTGAAAGCATCTGCGAGGAGGCGGGGCAAAACGCGCCGGACTTGAACGTCTACACAGACGGGAGTTTACTAAACGGCAAAGTCGGTGCCGCATTTGTGGTGTACAGGCGTGGGACCGAGATCGCTAGAGGGAAGTTCAAGCTGGCGGACTACTGTTCCGTGTTCCAGGCGGAGCTGGTGGCTATGCGGGAGGCACTGAGGTGGGCAATTTCCAGTGGAACTACCGGGAAAGTGATCTGTCTTGAATCGGACTCGCTCTCGGGTCTGGCAGCAATGAGGGATCATAGAAGTCTAAACCCCATAGTTAGGGAGATTTTCCACATGGCTGACTGCATAAGAGAGCGACGAAACCGAATATCGTTCGCATGGGTTAAGGGACACTCCGGCAACGTTGGAAACGACAGAGCGGACGAGCTTGCGAGGGCGGCGGGAGCTTTGCGAGTGCAACCGGTCTATGACCTGTTTCCGCTGAGCTATGCCAAAATGCGCATCAGGCAGAAGACAGTGGAAGCATGGAACGCAGAATACAGTGGGGACTCAACCGGGAGCACTACCAAGAGGTTCCTCCCGACCATAACTCAGGCACTCCAATGCTCGAAAATTTGCTCTCCGACGTACGAAGTGTCACAGATTCTGTCAGGGCACGGAGCTATGAGAGCCTACTTGAAGCGGTTTAATCTGGTGATTGATGATTCCTGCCCCTGTGACGACACGACACCACAGACGGTGGACCACGTTCTATTCGAATGCCCCGCAGGAGAAAAGACGAGGCACAGGGCCGCGAAGACCTTGCGGACTAACATCCTGGACATAGAGACATTAAAGGCTGCATTGATTGACAAAGAGACAGTGGGAGTGGTGCAGGACTTCATGAGGAAGATCGTCAGACACATGATTGGGATGAACGAAAGACATAACATGAGCACACAGGGAACACAATAGGTACACATAATCACTCTGGGGACAATGCCGAAGGAACATACACCAGATCGGAAGGCCACTGGGCCGGCCACCCCGATTGAGTTTTCTGCGTTTTCTCAATCTTAGGGCAGATGCCGGGGTGGACACCAATAAAGACGTGCGCAGACGCCTTCCCACCCATCCCTGATTAGAGCCAAACAGACACAATAATACAAAGAGCACTGACACCGCTGTCAGGGAACACATAAAGGGGAAAATCCACGGCGAGCCAGTTCGCCGAGGTAAATAATAAGGAATAAAAAATTCGATCCCGCAACCTTGTACGCGATAAGCAAGGTCTCCCACATCGCAACTCTCACCTGATTCAACCTAACCTAACCTAACCTAACCTAACCTAACCTAACCTAACCTAACCTAACCTAACCTAACCTAACCTAACCTAACCTAACCTAACCTAACCTAACCTAACTAACCTAACCTAACCTAACCTAACCTAACCTAACCTAACCTAACCTAACCTAACCTAACCTAACCTAACCTAACCTAACCTAACCTAACCTAACCTAACCTAACCTAACCTAACCTAACCTAACCTAACCTAACCTAACCTAACCTAACCTAACCTAACCTAACCTAACCTAACCTAACCTAACCTAACCTAACCTAACCTAACCTAACCTAACCTAACCTAACCTAACCTAACCTAACCTAACCTAACCTAACCTAACCTAACCTAACCTAACCTAACCTAACCTAACCTAACCTAACCTAACCTAACCTAACCTAACCTAACCTAACCTAACCTAACCTAACCTAACCTAACCTAACCTAACCTAACCTAACCTAACCTAACCTAACCTAACCTAACCTAACCTAACCTAACCTAACACCTAACCTAACCTAACCTAACCTAACCTAACCTAACCTAACCTAACCTAACCTAACCTAACCTAACCTAACCTAACCTAACCTAACCTAACCTAACCTAACCTAACCTAACCTAACCTAACCTAACCTAACCTAACCTAACCTAACCTAACCTAACCTAACCTAACCTAACCTAACCTAACCTAACCTAACCTAACCTAACCTAACCTAACCTAACCTAACCTAACCTAACCTAACCTAACCTAACCTAACCTAACCTAACCTAACCTAACCTAACCTAACCTAACCTAACCTAACCTAACCTAACCTAACCTAACCTAACCTAACCTAACCTAACCTAACCTAACCTAACCTAACCTAACCTAACCTAACCTAACCTAACCTAACCTAACCTAACCTAACCTAACCTAACCTAACCTAACCTAACCTAACCTAACCTAACCTAACCTAACCTAACCTAACCTAACCTAACCTAACCTAACCTAACCTAACCTAACCTAACCTAACCTAACCTAACCTAACCTAACCTAACCTAACCTAACCTAACCTAACCTAACCTAACCTAACCTAACCTAACCTAACCTAACCTAACCTAACCTAACCTAACCTAACCTAACCTAACCTAACCTAACCTAACCTAACCTAACCTAACCTAACCTAACCTAACCTAACCTAACCTAACCTAACCTAACCTAACCTAACCTAACCTAACCTAACCTAACCTAACCTAACCTAACCTAACCTAACCTAACCTAACCTAACCTAACCTAACCTAACCTAACCTAACCTAACCTAACCTAACCTAACCTAACCTAACCTAACCTAACCTAACCTAACCTAACCTAACCTAACCTAACCTAACCTAACCTAACCTAACCTAACCTAACCTAACCTAACCTAACCTAACCTAACCTAACCTAACCTAACCTAACCTAACCTAACCTAACCTAACCTAACCTAACCTAACCTAACCTAACCTAACCTAACCTAACCTAACCTAACCTAACCTAACCTAACCTAACCTAACCTAACCTAACCTAACCTAACCTAACCTAACCTAACCTAACCTAACCTAACCTAACCTAACCTAACCTAACCTAACCTAACCTAACCTAACCTAACCTAACCTAACCTAACCTAACCTAACCTAACCTAACCTAACCTAACCTAACCTAACCTAACCTAACCTAACCTAACCTAACCTAACCTAACCTAACCTAACCTAACCTAACCTAACCTAACCTAACCTAACCTAACCTAACCTAACCTAACCTAACCTAACCTAACCTAACCTAACCTAACCTAACCTAACCTAACCTAACCTAACCTAACCTAACCTAACCTAACCTAACCTAACCTAACCTAACCTAACCTAACCTAACCTAACCTAACCTAACCTAACCTAACCTAACCTAACCTAACCTAACCTAACCTAACCTAACCTAACCTAACCTAACCTAACCTAACCTAACCTAACCTAACCTAACCTAACCTAACCTAACCTAACCTAACCTAACCTAACCTAACCTAACCTAACCTAACCTAACCTAACCTAACCTAACCTAACCTAACCTAACCTAACCTAACCTAACCTAACCTAACCTAACCTAACCTAACCTAACCTAACCTAACCTAACCTAACCTAACCTAACCTAACCTAACCTAACCTAACCTAACCTAACCTAACCTAACCTAACCTAACCTAACCTAACCTAACCTAACCTAACCTAACCTAACCTAACCTAACCTAACCTAACCTAACCTAACCTAACCTAACCTAACCTAACCTAACCTAACCTAACCTAACCTAACCTAACCTAACCTAACCTAACCTAACCTAACCTAACCTAACCTAACCTAACCTAACCTAACCTAACCTAACCTAACCTAACCTAACCTAACCTAACCTAACCTAACCTAACCTAACCTAACCTAACCTAACCTAACCTAACCTAACCTAACCTAACCTAACCTAACCTAACCTAACCTAACCTAACCTAACCTAACCTAACCTAACCTAACCTAACCTAACCTAACCTAACCTAACCTAACCTAACCTAACCTAACCTAACCTAACCTAACCTAACCTAACCTAACCTAACCTAACCTAACCTAACCTAACCTAACCTAACCTAACCTAACCTAACCTAACCTAACCTAACCTAACCTAACCTAACCTAACCTAACCTAACCTAACCTAACCTAACCTAACCTAAATTTTCCGGAATTTTCCGGGTTTTTCCGGCATTTTTCCGAGCTTTCCCGACATTTGAGGGTTCCCGGAAATTTTCATTGTTCTCGGAAAATTTCATTCAATTTTCAAAGCCTCCGAAAAGACTTCACAAGTGTTGAGAGAAGTGATTTCTGTATCTGGAGACATCAACGAAGAGGATTTCTTGCGATTCGCAGGAAGAAGAATTTTTTGTAGTCGAGAGACATCAACGAGAGGGATTTTTTTAATTCGCAACCCACACTTCCTGCATATGTATGGAGTTGGGTTTCGTGTAGAAGAATATATTGCGAAAACGGCGAACTATGTTTGATGATTTCAATTTACTTTTGAACTGTGAACTGTGTTTTAGTGACAATTTTATCTTTGGTTTTGAACTGTGCTTTTCTTTTTGTTTTCTTTTCATCTTTCTGCAACAGCGTGTTGGACAACTTTTCATTTTTGCCTTTTGACTGTGTTTTTCTTTTTTTTTAATAACTTTTTATATTTATTTACGAACTCTGAACTGTGTTTGATAACTCTTTAATTTTTTTTTTATGATTTTGATGTTGTGTGAACTGTGATTTCAAATTCACTCGGCAAACTCGGCAATTAATTTTTGCTTTGAACCTTGAACTGTGTTTTTGAGAGACTGTGGGGAGACAGAGGGAAGGGATTGCTTTTATCTTGCAATGTCTCATCGAGAGGCAAAGACTCCCGTCTCTGGGGACCCTTTTGCGAGGTCGGCAGTGACGCCTAGATCCCCGCATAGAAGGAGGCTCACTGAGGACAGTGACAGCCCCGAGGCTGACGCGGACGTCATGGGAGCGAGCAGAGCCTCCAAGAGGGATCGAGCCCTGGAACTCTGCGATAGTATCGCCAGAAGGACAAAGTCGACGGAAATCTCGGACGCCATAGAGGAAATCAGGGCTATAGTTTCCGACCTCGCTGGGAGTCCGGGAGCTGCTGACGGGAGTGAAAGTGGGACCAGAGGGGGTGCCGGTAATATGGAGGAAGCGATAAGGCGCTTGGGGGAGCAAATGGCCAGCATGCAGAGGGACATGACGCAGATGAGGCAGGAGAGTAAAATCGGGATTGTCCAGTCCGGCGCACGGATGACGTACGCAAGCGTCGCGGGGGGATCGAGAGGCGTAGGAAGTGCTCCTCGCATGGATGTCGCTGTCTCGGGTAGCATCCCCGACAAGAGGTACGCAGTGGTCGTCTCAAGCAGCGACAAAAAGGACACTGCGGACAGTATTAAGAAGCGTCTCCTCTCTGCTGTGAAGCCAAAAGAGCTTAAAATAGGGATCACCGGCGTGTCCACCATTTCGCAGAACCGAGTCGTGATAACTTGCCCGGAGGAGAAGCACCTGACAAAACTCAAGGGGGCTATCAATTCTGTCAAGGATCTCGCCGCGACCGATGGCAGGAGGAAGAGACCACTCGTCATCTTCAAGGGCATCTGCAGGACAGAGTCTGAACAGGACCTGATGGAGGAACTCGTGCTGCAGAACGACGAGGTGTTTGAGACCTTGGGGGGTGATCAGATCCAGGAACACCTGAGGATCATCAGAACCATGCCAAACAGGAACGATACCCGGAAGAATATACTCGCGTCAGTGTCGCCTCAGTTGAGGTCGACGCTGCTTAACAGGGGTCGGGTCAACCTCGGCTTCTCCAGGATCCACGTGGAGGATTACTCGCCTCTGCTGCAATGCTTTCAGTGTCTCGGTTTCGGGCATATGACATCTCGGTGCACAGAGAAGCAGAGATGCATGCATTGTGCTGGTGATCACCGTTTCTCGGAGTGCACTGTGAAGGAGAGGGAAGAATCCAAGAGGTGCCACAATTGCTGCAGGGCCGGGGAGCGCGGCTTGAGCAGGGGAGACATCAAACATAGGGCAAACAGTCGAGACTGCCCGTTTCTGCTGAAGATGGAGGGGAGGGCCAGAGAACGTACCGACTATGGCTGCTAACGGGACAATAGTAGAGCTTCGGGAGCCTCGCGTTGTCGGGACGGGGACCTCGCTGGCCTCTGTCAGGGTGTGCCAAGTGAATTCGGGGCGATCGTCCGTGGCCTTGGACTTGATCAAGAGGGACTCGGCGGATGTCATGCTGCTGCAGGAGCCGTACACTGGCGCAACTGGACGGGTGCTCGGAGCGTCTGGAGCGGTGTACCAGTGGCCTGAAGCCAGCGCTGAAACTCCGGCGAAGACTTGCATCCTCCTCAACAACGGCGGCATGGGAGGGGTCCTCCTCTCAGAGTTCACGGACGCAAATTCTGTGTTCGTGTCTGTGGGCCTGGCGGGGGGGGGGCTGATCCTGGGATCGGTGTACATCGAGCCGCGTGCTGACCTGGAGCCGATGCTTGGAAGGCTCAGGGAGTTGGCTAAGGCGCACGAAGGTCGCCAGATTATAATAGGGGGGGATTTCAACGCCTGGAGCACCTGGTGGGGAAGTGACAGAACAAACGCTAGAGGTGCTGTTCTGAACGACCTATGCGCAGAGCTCGGTTGGTACACACTGAACGAGGGAAACACTCCAACCTTCGAGGCCACGAGAGGGGGAAGACGGCTCGTCTCCTGCATAGACGTGTCCATTTGCAGTGAAGGGCTAATGGAGCAAATTCACGGGTGGCGAGTGGACGCGTCGAGTGAGTTCTTCTCCGACCACAACGCCATACGCTTTGAGATATCGACGGGAGGTTTCGCGCTGTCAGCCCCCCGCGGAACGAAGATATTTGCAACCGCTCGAGCCAACTGGAGGCGGTTTGACGAGGCAATCAGGACTACATTAGGCGAGGCGGTCGGAAGTACTGCGTCGAGCTCGGAACCCTGGGATGCGGAGGGGCTCAGCGGAGCGTTCGAGTCGGTGGTGGTCTCTGCATGTCGCACTGCCATACCGCTCTTGAAGCCGCGCACGAGGCGAAGCTGCCCATGGTGGTCGGAGGATCTGGCAGCCCTAAAGAGGAAGATGATCGCTGCCAAGAGAAGGCTGAGAAACTCCAGTGCGATTCGTCGGGAGCTCATTCTTCCCGAGTACCTTGAAACCAAGGAGGAATTCAGGGCTGCAGTTGGATTGGCGAAAACGAGCAGTTGGAAGGAGTTTTGCCAATTGCAGACCGCTGAGACCGTTTGGGGCATGGTGGACAGGGTGCTCAAGAGCCGTAAGACGGTGCCGCCGACTACACTCAGGATTCGGGGAAAGATTTGTAGAACCGAGTCGGAAACGGCAAAGGGCATCCTGGAGCACTTTTTTCCGGGGGATAACACCGACACAGACTCGCTGGAGAATGGAAGCTTGAGGGAGCGGGTCGAGTTAATTCCGGACACTGCGGATGACCCACCATTCACGCTGCTGGAGTTGCAGACGGCCCTGGACACGATAAGCCCTAAAAAGGCTCCCGGGATAGACGGACTCACCTCGGACATATGCCGGCGAGTGGTACAACTCCACCCGGCGGAGGCATTGAATATGTTCAACCTCTGTCTGAGAACCGGACGATTCCCGAGGAGATGGAAGGAATCAGCAGTCATACTGATTCCTAAACAGGGCAGACCGTCTGGAGACGTGACTTCCTCGAGGCCGATAGGACTGCTTCCGGTATTTGGCAAGGTGCTTGAAAAGCTGATCGTCGGAAGGCTTCAGTGGACGTTCGCAAGCGTTGGCTCACTCAGTGGTAGACAATACGGCTTCACGCAGCAAAGGTCAACAGAGGACGCCCTAAACCGTGCTGTCGGAGTGATGAGGGCGGCACGCGACGGCAAGAGAGTGGCAATAGTTGTCTCACTCGACATCAAGGGTGCCTTTGACAATGCGTGGTGGCCCTTTCTGCTGGAACAACTGCGAGAAAAGAACTGTCCGAGAAACCTATTCCTGCTGGTACAGTCCTACCTCCAAGATAGAAAGGTAAGGATCGGTGTCGGGGATGCGACCGAGGAGAGGTCCGCGACGCTGGGATGCGTGCAGGGATCGTCGTGTGGGCCCTTCTTCTGGAATCTCATCATGGACAGCCTTCTGCAGGAAGATTTCGGGGAAGGAGTCCACATCCAGGCCTTTGCGGATGACGTACTGGTGATCTCGGACTGTGGCACGCTGAGTGAGGCAGAAGAGAGGATGAACAACACCCTTCGTAGGATCGATCTGTGGAGTCACCGCGCAAAACTTATGTTTTCACCCGAAAAGACATTTGCAATGTGCATCACAAGAAAGAAACTCCATAGACAAGCAAAGATTCACCTCGCACAGTCCGAGATAGCCATGGTGGACAGCATAAAAGTGCTGGGAGTCGTCATCGACAGATGTCTCAACTGGTCGAAGCACGTGGACATGGTGTGTCGGAGGATAACTGCTCTCTTTGGGATGATAGCCAGGGCTGCCAAGCCGACTTGGGGTTTGTCCTCGGAGGTTCTCCGTCAGCTTTACCGGGGAGCGCTGGAGCCGGTGGCACTCTATTGCGCCAGCATATGGGCGGAGGCGTGCGGGAGAAGGGCCATTCGAAGAAGACTAAACCAAGCCCAGAGGCCCATATGTATCAGAGTCTGCCGGGGTTACAGGACCATGTCACTGAACTCAGCGATGGCGATCTCCGGTGTGCCCCCGCTCGCTCTCGTGGTGCGGGAGAGGGCCGAGGTGTACGGGGTGAAACGGAGGAGGACACTTTATTCGCTGCCCGAGGACAGAAAATGCATGGTGCCGGTCGATTGGGTGACTCTCCCGCACCCGGCGTCCATGCGGCGTGAAAGCATCTGCGAGGAGGCGGGGCAAAACGCGCCGGACTTGAACGTCTACACAGACGGGAGTTTACTTAACGGCAAAGTCGGTGCCGCATTTGTGGTGTACAGGCGTGGGACCGAGATCGCTAGAGGGAAGTTCAAGCTGGCGGACTACTGTTCCGTGTTCCAGGCGGAGCTGGTGGCTATGCGGGAGGCACTGAGGTGGGCGATTTCCAGTGGAACTACCGGGAAAGTGATCTGTCTTGAATCGGACTCGCTCTCGGGTCTGGCAGCAATGAGGGATCATAGAAGTCTAAACCCCATAGTTAGGGAGATTTTCCACATGGCTGACTGCATAAGAGAGCGACGAAACCGAATATCGTTCGCATGGGTTAAGGGACACTCCGGCAACGTTGGAAACGACAGAGCGGACGAGCTTGCGAGGGCGGCGGGAGCTTTGCGAGTGCAACCGGTCTATGACCTGTTTCCGCTGAGCTATGCCAAAATGCGCATCAGGCAGAAGACAGTGGAAGCATGGAACGCAGAATACACTGGGGACTCAACCGGGAGCACTACCAAGAGGTTCCTCCCGACCATAACTCAGGCACTCCAATGCTCGAAAATTTGCTCTCCGACGTACGAAGTGTCACAGATTCTGTCAGGGCACGGAGCTATGAGAGCCTACTTGAAGCGGTTTAATCTGGTGACTGATGATTCCTGCCCCTGTGACGACACGACACCACAGACGGTGGACCACGTTCTATTCGAATGCCCCGCAGGAGAAAAGACGAGGCACAGGGCCGCGAAGACCTTGCGGACTGACATCCTGGACATAGAGACATTAAAGGCTGCATTGATTGACAAAGAGACAGTGGGAGTGGCGCAGGACTTCATGAGGAGGATCGTCAGACACATGGTTGGGATGAATGAAAGACAGAACATGGGCACACAGGGAACACAATAGGTACACATAATCACTCTGGGGACAATGCCGAAGGAACATACACCAGATCGGAAGGCCACTGGGCCGGCCACCCCGATTGAGTTTTCTGCGTTTTCTCAATCTTAGGGCAGATGCCAGGGTGGACACCAATAAAGACGTGCGCAGACGCCTTCCCACCCATCCCTGATTAGAGCCAAACAGACACAATAATACAAAGAACACTGACACCGCTGTCAGGGAACACATAAAGGGGAAAATCCACGGCGAGCCAGTTCGCCGAGGTAAATAATAAGGAATAAAAAATTCGATCCCGCAACCTTGTACGCGATAAGCAAGGTCTCCCACATCGCAACTCTCACCTGATTCAACCTAACCTAACCTAACCTAACCTAACCTAACCTAACCTAACCTAACCTAACCTAACCTAACCTAACCTAACCTAACCTAACCTAACCTAACCTAACCTAACCTAACCTAACCTAACCTAACCTAACCTAACCTAACCTAACCTAACCTAACCTAACCTAACCTAACCTAACCTAACCTAACCTAACCTAACCTAACCTAACCTAACCTAACCTAACCTAACCTAACCTAACCTAACCTAACCTAACCTAACCTAACCTAACCTAACCTAACCTAACCTAACCTAACCTAACCTAACCTAACCTAACCTAACCTAACCTAACCTAACCTAACCTAACCTAACCTAACCTAACCTAACCTAACCTAACCTAACCTAACCTAATCTAACCTAACCTAACCTAACCTAACCTAACCTAACCTTACCTAACCTAACCTAACCTAACCTAACCTAACCTTACCAGTTGTGGTCCTACCTTGGTCGAGGAAGCATCGTTGTTTCGACGCTCCTCATTTTGGTTCACAATTGGCGTTTAAATCTGTTTTACAGAGGTAAAATAGCTTGTGTTTTGTGCGGAATTTGACGATCTATCTTTTGGTGTTTTTATTTTTTCTGTGGCTTCAAAATTGACGGAGATATTTAAAAATAACTTCTGTGAAAAATTACGATAAATTTGACAGTTCAATTCTGACAATCGGAATTTCATAGAAGTGTTCCAGGGATGATAGGATGGGTAACTAAATAATATATTTCATTTATTATTTTTTTTTAATAATATTATTTAAAATTTTCTAGGTGAGCTGCTCCGTATTCCGTGGCGCTTCTTTCTGACTGGGCGACGGCCCCGGTGGAGTGGTGAGCAGTCGTGATCCAAGAGAGTGGCCAGGAGTCGCGATTCAAGAGAGTGGCCGGGAGCCAAACTCATGTGCTGCGTTCTGTGAACACTGTTTAGTGCTTTGGGACCGGAAACACTGTTTAGTGCTGTTTAGTGAACACTGCTTAGTGCTTTGGGACCGGAAAATTGTTGGAGAAAATTTTCCGGGTTTTTCCGGCATTTTTCCGAGCTTTTCCGACATTGTAGGGTTTTCGAAAAATTTCAGGAATTTTCCTGGATCTTTCAGGATTTCAGGAATATATTTTTTTCAGGAACTTCAGGATATTTATTTTTCAGGAAATTCAGGAATTTTTTTCAGGTTGCAGGAATAACAGCTTAGAGTTGAACTTGAAGAGAGGAGATCTCAACGAGTGGAGCAGCTAGCGATCGCAACATGTCGGGGACGGAGGAGAGTTCCGTCACCGAAAACACGCCTAGGCCCCCACGAAAGAAGCGAAGCAGAGTAGCCAAAACCGACCGGATGGAGAAGAACGACACGGAGAGCAGTGGGGTCGAGACCAGCGCCAGGGATAGGGCTGTTCAACTTTGCGAAGTGGTCTTGAAAAAAGCCAAATCCCAGGACATCATAAGCGCTATCCTGGAGTTGAAGACCATTATTAATGGCTGGGAGAAGACCCGATACGAGGGGGATGCGAATGCCGGGGCTACCGACAAGGGAACGGGTGTTGAGGACGCCATCAAGGTCCTCAGCGAGAAGATGGACGAAATAAGGGGGGAGGTGGCTCTCCTAAAAAAGGAGAGCAGAGCGGCTAGGACCCAGCCCCGTCCGGGACCCGCTTCAAGTATGACCGGTGGAGGGAGAGCCCACTCAGGGCCCGTAGTGGGCGTAGGAGGAGTAGCACACCCATCGGAGGTCCCGCAAAGGGAAAAATCTTATGCATTGGTCGTGTCGAGCACCAATAAAGAGGAGACATCGGAGGCCATCAGGAAGAAGTTAATCTCGTCTGTCAAGCCGCAAGCGCTCAAGATCGGGATTCAAAAGATGACTGGGGTCTCGATGAATCGAGTAGTGGTGACCTGTCCCGAGCCTGGCCATATAATAAAGCTTAAAGAGGCTATAATAAAGGATAGCGGATTACGGGCGGAGGAAAGCGGACGCAGACGACCCATCATCATCTTTAAGGGAATAGGGAAGGAGACCAGCGAGGAAGATCTATTTGAGTGCCTCGTTATGCAAAACGAGGCGATTTCTGAATCAACCGGAGAAGCGGACATCAAGCAGTCGATGCGGATTCTGCGAACGACGAGGAATCGCAGCGATAGACTGAAAAATGTAATCGCTTCGGTGGAGCCCGGTCTAAGGAACGCCCTGCTGAAGCAGGGCAGAGTCAACATCGGCTTTATTCGGGTGCACGTGGAGGACTGCTCCCCAATAGTGCAATGTTTTAAGTGCCTTGGATTCGGGCACATGACATCGAAATGTACTCAGAGCCAAAAATGCATGCACTGTGCGGGGAACCACCGTATCTCCGAATGTCCCACCAGGGAGGACGAATTAACAAAAAAATGCGCCAACTGTTGCAGGATGAATGCGAGGTCGAGCGCTAAACTGCCAGATGAGCACAGGGCAAACGACAGACAGTGCGGATACCTCCAAAGATTGGAGAAGCGAGCGTGCGAGACCATCAATTATGGCTAACGTGCACGCCGTGTGCGACCCAATCCGAGTGTATCAGGCAAACCTGCAGCGATCGGCATTAGCCCTGGACATGGCCGTTCTGGGTGACGAGGTTGACGTCTTTCTCCTGCAGGAGCCGTATACCGGGGCCACTGGTAGCGTGCGTGGATTAATGGGCAGTGTGTTTCAAAGAACCGGGGCCCGAATGGAGAACCCAAATAAAGCCATGATCTTGATACGGTCGGACGAGTTGAGAGCAGTCCTACTGTCAGAATTTACGGACTCCAACTCGGTATTCGTGTCGGTGCACTTGGGGGGACGAAAGCTGATCCTCGGATCGGTCTACGTAGAGCCGCGTGCAAGCCTCGATACGATCCTCGCTAAGATTGAGATAATGGCGTCCCTCTACAAAGATCACCAATTCGTAGTGGGCGGTGACTTCAATGCCAAGAGCACGTGGTGGGGAAGCGCGAGAACGGACGTTAGGGGCTCCGCCATCACGGACCTTTGTGCTGAGCTGGGATGGAGCATCCTTAATGAGGGCGCGACTCCTACCTTCGACACCGTCAGAGGGAACAGAAGACTCGTCTCATTTATAGATGTGACCATGTGCAGCGGTGGACTCTTGGAGGTGGTCCGAGACTGGCGGGTGGATGGGTCCACTGTCAGTTTCTCTGACCACAACCCTATAGAGTTCACAATAGTCCCTGATCGAGACCAGGTCATCTGCCCAAACAAAACCAGGAAGTACGCAACGCATAAGGCGAACTGGAATAAATTCCGAGGCAGTATCAGGGACTCCATCGCGAATATGGCCGACGATTGGGATGGAATGGGGACCGCTGAGGATGTCGACCGGATGTGCGGTGAGGTCGGTGAGGCCGTCCGGATGGCTTGCGAAGCGGCGATCCCACTCACGGGGAAACGCCAACGAAGGGTCTGTCCTTGGTGGTCGGAGGAATTGGGGGACCTGAAGAGAGTTACAATCGCAGCGAGACGCAAACTGCGCAACTCGGGGGTGATCCGAAGGCCTCTGACCCTTGCGGCCTATCTGCAAGCTAAGGAGGAGTTCAGGAGTGCGGTGCTCGCGGCTAAAACGGCGAGCTGGAAGGAACACTGCAGAATCCAAAACAGGGAAACGGTTTGGTCCATGCTGCACAGACTGACGGCCCGCCGTAGCGTTCCCATGCCGGCGACGATTAGGATCAACGGGAGGAGCTGCGGAGACGACGATGAAACCGCTGAAGCAATCCTCCGACATTTCTTCCCAGATGATGACATCACATCTGATACCGAGGCTGATGCACAGACCAGACAACTGACCAAGTTCCTGCCGGACTCGGCAGACGAGCCGCCATTCACAATTGCCGAAGTGCAGTCTGCCATTGACGGGATCAGTCCGAAAAAAGCGCCTGGACTGGACGGAATGACATCGGACATATGCCAACAAGCAGCGAGAGAATGCCCGAAGGAAATAACGGCGATGATGAACGCATGCTTGGCAGTGGGACGATTTCCGGAAAAATGGAAGGAGTCCAGGGTCGTCCTGATACCCAAACAGGGCAAGATGTCGGATGACATCGGATCCATGCGTCCTATTGGACTTATCCCGGTCTTCGGAAGAGTGCTGGAGAGGCTTATAACGGACAGACTTTCGTGGGCACTGAGCAGTGCTGGGGCCATGAGTGACCGACAATACGGGTTTACGCATCAGAAATCGACGGAGGATGCGCTGAACCGAGCCGTGACAGTGATGAAGGAAGCCCGAAACAATAAAAAAGTGGCCCTCGTCATTTCCTTGGACATCAAAGGCGCCTTTGATCACGCGTGGTGGCCCTATTTACTGCTTCAACTGAAAAAGAAGAACTGCCCACGAAACATCTACAAACTGATTCTGTCATACCTGACCGACAGGAAGGTAAGCCTCGTCTTCGGAAACGCCATGGTGCAGAAAACAACCTCCCTTGGATGTGTGCAAGGCTCCTCCTGCGGACCTATGTTTTGGAACATCACCCTGGATGAACTATTACAGGAGAGCTTCGAGGATGGGGTACACATCCAGGCGTTTGCAGATGACATAATGCTCATAGCGGTCGGAGTTACACTGAGGGAAGCGGAAATTAAGGCAAATGGAGCGTTGCGGAGAGTGAAGGAATGGGGCAGCAGGAGCAGGCTTGAGTTCTCGGCGGAAAAAACACTCGCGATGTGTGTCACCAGAAAGAAGATGGTGCGAGAGGCAGATCTCTTTCTGGGCCAGTCCAGAATAGCAATGGTGCGAAGCTGCAAAGTGCTAGGCGTCATAATAGACAAGAATCTAAATTGGGCAGAACACGTCGACTCCGTGTGCCAGAAGATGGGTGGACTGTTTGGAGCAGTCTCAAGAGCAGCGAAACCCACCTGGGGTCTCTCATCCGAGATTCTTCAGGTGCTCTATAAAGGAGCTATAGAGCCCATTGCTCTCTACTGTTCCAGCATCTGGGGGGAGGCGTGCAAACGGAGGGCAATTCGCAGGAAGTTGGGTCAAGCGCAGAGGCCCATGTGCATAAGGATCTGCCGAGGATATCGCACGATCTCGCTGAATTCAGCGATGGCCATCTCCGGCGTGCCACCTCTTGCTCTTCGAGTCCTGGAAGCAGCCGAACTGTACCGCGTGAAGCGAGGAGCCCCGCTATCGACACTGCCGAGCGACAGAGAATGCATGCTGCCGGTGAAATGGGGATCTCTCCCACATCCCGCGAAGAGGCATCCTGAAGATATTTGCGGGAAGGAAACACGCGACGACGAGGAATACAACATCTTCACGGACGGCAGCCTGCTGGATGGAAAGGTTGGGGCAGCGTTCGTGGTGTACAGAGAACGAGCAGAAATTGCCGTTAAGAAATTGAAACTGGCGGATTATTGCTCAGTTTTTCAAGCGGAGCTGATAGCGATAAAGTCGGCGGTCGACTGGGTCTATAAGAAAGACATATCCGGAACGACAATACGCATCGAGTCGGACTCGTTGTCGGGACTCACGGCAATGAGGGATCGCGCAAGCTTGAATCCGATCGTTAGGGAGATTTTCTCTCTCGGCGACCGGGTGAGAGATCGCGACAATATAATCTACTACCGATGGGTAAAGGGTCACTCGGGGAACCGAGGCAATGACAGGGCCGACGAACTTGCGAGAGCAGCGGGAGCGCTACGGGTGCAACCGTCATACGACAAGTTTCCAGTGAGCTTCGCTAGGAAGGCACTGAAGGAGAAAACCCGGTACACCTGGAATGTGGAATATCTGACGGACACGGCGGGAGGAATGACGAAACGCTTCTTCAAGAGCATCGAGGAGGCGCGCGCATACGCCAAAATAAGCTCTCTGAGCTTTGAGGTGACACAGGCTCTCACAGGACACGGTGCATTCAGGCAATACCTTAAGAGATTTAGACTGGCAGACGAAGAAACCTGCCCATGCGACGACAGAACACAACAGACAGTCGAACATGTCCTGCAGGATTGCCCAGCAACCGAAAGAGTACGCTTTGAGGCACGGTGCAAATTGAACAGCCAGACCATGAGGATGGAGGATATTAGAAGTTGGTTGATCGACAAGGAGACCTCAGAAGCCATTCAATGCTACATTAAGACGGCGATCAATGTCATGGTAAGAATGAATGAAAGGGATAGAATGAACACAACGGACACTGACACAGGGAATAATGCCGAGGACTAAAGGTCACATCGGAAGGCCAGAGAGCCGGCCATCCCGACTGAGTTTACTGCGATTCCTCAGTCGTAAGGCAAATGCCGGGATAGGTTCCAAAAAAGACGTGCGCAGACGCATTCCTATCTATCCCATACACTGCAACACAGGGACAAAAGCACAAAATGTAGAGTATACACAAGGAAAAAAAATAAAATAAATAAATCAAATCGTGCTGATAAGCCTTGTATGTAATAAACAAGGCGGCCAAAATCAACTCACTCTAAAAAAAAAAAAAAACCTAACCTTACCTAACCTAACCTAACCTATGTGGTATGGAAGAAGCCATAAGGCGCATAGGGAAGCAAATGGCCAGCATGCAGAGAGATATGACGCAGATGAGGCAGGAGAGCAGAATCGGGATTGTCCAGTCCGGCGCGCGAATGACGTACGCAAGCATCGCGGGGGGATCGAGAGGCGGAGGAAATGTTCCTCGCATGGATGTCGCTATCTCGGGTAACATTCCCGACAAGAGGTACGCAGTGGTCGTCTCTAGCAGCGTCAAAAAGGACACAGCAGACAGTATTAAGAAACGTCTCCTCTCTGCTGTGAAGCCAAAAGAGCTTAAAATAGGGATCACCGGCATGTCCACCATTTCGCAGAACCGAGTTGTGATAACTTGCCCGGAAGAGAAGCACCTGACGAAACTCAAGGGTTCTATCAATTCAGTCAAGGATCTTGCCGCGACCGATGGCAGGAGGAAGAGACCACTCGTCATATTTTAGGGCATCTGCAGGACAGAGACGGAGCAGGACCTGATGGAGGAACTCGTGCTGCAAAACGATGAGAAGTTTGAGACCTTGGGGGGTGGTCAGATCCAGGAACACCTAAAGATCATCAGAACCATGCCAAACAGGAATAATACCCTAAAGAATATACTCGCGTCGGTATCGCCACAGTTGAGGTCGGCGCTGCTTAGTAAGGGTCGAGTCAATCTCGGCTTTTCCAGGATCCACGTAGAGGATTACTCGCCCTTGCTGCAGTGCTTTCAGTGTCTCGGTATCGGGCACATGACATCTCGGTGCGCGGAGAAGCAGAGATGCATGCATTGTGCTGGAGATCACCGTTTCTCGGAGTGCACTCTGAAGGAGAAGGAGGAATCCAAGAAGTGCCACAACTGCTGCAGGACCGGAGAGCGCGGCTTGAGCAGGGGGGACACAAAACATAGGGCAAACAGTCGAGACTGTCCGTTTCTGCTGAAGATGGAGGGGAAGGCCAGGGAACGAACCGACTATGGCTGCTAACGGGACAAGAGTAGAGCTTCGGGAGCCTCGCGTTGTCGGGACGGGGACCTCGCTGGCCTCTGTCAGGGTGTGCCAAGTGAATTTGGGGCGATCGTCCGTGACCTTGGACTTGATTAAGATGGACTCGGCGGATGTCATACTGCTGCAGGAGCCGTACACTGGCGCAACTGGACGAGTGCTTGGAGCGTCCGGAGCGGTGTACCAGTGGCCTGATGCCAGCGCTGAAACTCCGGCGAAGACTTGCGTCCTCCTCAACAATGGCAGCATGGGAGGGGTCCTTCTCTCAGGGTTCACGGACGCAAATTCTGTGTTCGTGTCTGTGGGTCTGGCGGGGAGAGGGCTGATCCTGGGATCGGTGTACGTCGAGCCGCGTGCTGACCTGGAGCCGATGCTTGGAAGGCTCAGGGAGTTGGCTGAGGCGCACGGAGGTCGCCAGATTGTTATAGGAGGGGACTTCAACGCCTGGAGCACCTGGTGGGGAAGCGACAGAACGAACGCTAGAGGTGCCGTTCTGAACGACCTATGCGCGGAGCTCGGTTGTCACACACTTAACGAGGGAAATACTCCGACCTTCGAGGCCACGAGAGGGGGAAGACGGCTCGTCTCCTGCATAGACGTGTCCATTTGCAGTGAAAGGCTAATGGAGCAAATTCACGGGTGGTGAGTGGACGGTTCGAGTGAGTTCTTCTCCGACCACAACGCCCTACTATTTTTTACCTGTCAAATAAAACCTAAATTACAAAAAAAAAAAAAACTTATTTTTTTGCCTTTATACTGATATTTTATCCTTTTATATACATTTAGGCACCTTATATAACCATAAGCTAACATACAAAACCGTCAAGACACATCTGCATATGATAATACCATACAATTTTTTGACGGTCCCTAGAGACCTTGTCACTTTTTTAACGCCGCCGGGACTGTCACCGATCGGAGGGTTAACAGGTTTTATATTACAAATAATGTTAACGCGTTTCTTGTACACTTTTGTCTTGATTCATATTATTATTCTACTATAGCATTTTTGTTACATATTCTTCTCTTCCAATTTCTAAATGTCCATTGATTTTTCTATTCAGGTGTCCATGGTAGAGTTTCGATATGTGCGATTTACAATTTTACCAAACATTTGGGCATGAAAAGAAAGTAATATTTCGATGAAATGAACAAAGTTAATGTTTGTGAATTACTTGAATTTCTTACAGTAGAATATTGTTGATTAGAGCAACAGTGCGTTTTCGGAAATGACCCCCACTATTATGTTAAGAGGGAAAGCCGGACCTAAAACCTAACCCGACCGCTCACGGTATTTGCATCTCAATGCCAAAAGTTGTTTAATTCACACACATAAACAAAAAACATGTATCTGTGTGTGTGTGTTTGTCTTAGTAAATGATTTTGTTTTAATTGCTTTTCAGCATTGTTTTGACACCGCATTTATATTAAATTAATAATAGAAAACCCCGCATTTAAAAACCAATCACCTTATTAATATTGAACAGTATTTTGATATGTGCGAAATTATTAAATTCCGCATTAATCGCACTAATCGAGGGATTATTGTAATACGCGTACATTTTGTTTTTCGATTATGACAAATATAATTTGTTGTTCAAGAAAGTTAGCAAAATTTACTGTGTCAATTAAAATAACGTTTTAATGAAAACAATAAATTCACATTTAATGGATATTATCTGTCTAATTTGCATTATGATGCTTAAAAGTGTCGCGTGGGTATTGCGTATTGCGCATTGCGTATCCTCAGCTTCCGCTTCGGTGAGATGTACGAGTAACATGAAATAAAACAGAGAAGGCCGTATATTACTAATAACATAGCATAATCAGCGAGGGATTATCACAGACCAGAGAGTGTATTTCTTACGCAATAAGTTTTACCAACTCATTTGGAAAAAGTCACTGTGAAATAACTTATTCTTCATGTAAAAATATGCTTTTATCTTTGGGTTTTCAATTAATTCCCTGTCAATCCTCGATTTCTACCGTGAACAATACTTTTTTTTATTGAATTGAGATGTTTTGGTGTTTGCTAGTATTAAATAGATATCGTTCTATTCCGGCTTGACATAATACTATACATCTGTGTTTGAAACACACGTGATACTATGATTCTTTTTTTATCATCAACGGATGAATCACCTTCTCAAATACTTACTTTTTTAGTATTCAAGTTTTCATAGTAAAATATTATAGTAACTTAAAATAAATCGACCTTATCAGACTTATTATAGTAACTTAAAATAAATTACCTCAGACGACCCTGCATCCCCATTCATCTCCCACTGCTCGACTGAAGGTAGATCTGAAGAGTAGCCCCCAGTGTGATTTAAAAATCGCATTTACCATTGGCCAGTTAATCCATCGGACGTAACAAACAGGTTTTCCCTGAAGACGCTCACCACCTGAAGACGCTCCCCTGTTCCATTGCACGGCTCGAGAATCAACTTTCCTTCTATTCGCTACCGTCTTTTGTCCAGACCTTTGTCTTATATTGCGCACTTTCAATGTTGTATAGATCTTGATTATGTGATGCATTTGTCTATGTGAATCGATAAACAGATCGACTTGTCGTATCATCACATTGGATTGGTGTATTATTTCATTTATTTTATTATTACATTTATTTAATATAATTATTGTATTATTTCTGGTATTTATTATTTGTTTAATGAAATATCAAATTGTCATGTTGTCGGTTCTGCTAAACTAAAACTATAAAAAGGTCAAAAACCCGGCTTACTTATTTAATGTGTGTGTAGTGGTGAGACTAAATGATTAACGGCCTCCTGTATTTTAGAACAATATTGGATAATGAATATCTACAACCAGTATTAATGCAAACGTCATTCCCAAATTATATTATCTTAATTTGTCTCTATTATTTATAATTGTTTACGGTTCGCGTATTTTCTACATATCGTACATACTCGTAGGTTATGTTTACGGTTCGCGTATTTTCTACATATCGTACATACTCGTAGGTTATGTTTACGGTTCGCGTATTTTCTACATATCGTACATACTCGTAGGTTATGGTTACGGTTCGCGTATTTTCTACATATCATACATAGGTTATAATTTTTATTTGGGTGACTCACAAACGGGTTTAGGAAATAATTTCTATTTTGGCAGGATTCAATAAAAATTTTCGATGAGTTTACTTCTGGTATCCAATATCCTAGCGTTATAATATTTTCAGTTGTATACCTTTTGTCCTTAATGTTGCTTTCTTCTTGGCATGAATAACGGTTGATCGACATTATTAGAAACTTCAATAGCACCCGCGGCACGGCGTATACCATAGTTCTTCTCATATCGATGCAAACTTCTCTTTCCACAGTGGTATTTGACTTCCTTTGTTTACGTAAACTCAGTCCGTTCTTTCAAGTATCTTTCTTCTATCATCTAATATTTTATTAGCATTTCCAAGATTTCATTAGGTTTAGGCATTTTTATTTATCTGAATTTGTACACCTTGTTGTTGTGTCATATTGAACAAATATAATACATTTGAAGGACATAAAATGCAAAACACCACAGGTACACACCAAAACTGAGTTATAACTCAGTTTGCAACCAGCTGACTATCATTATGGAATCATTTGTTGCCATCACTTTACTATGGAACAAAACATTTAGCCTGGTGGGCCTACGAGGATGCTGTTACATGACAAGATAAGTTTGTCTCGAACTGTTGCATTATGAACTTACGAGTACTAACTAACATATCTAACGTATCATATCTTAAATAATATTGTGAACTCTAACATTTTCCTTCTACGAGTATCTGTCGAGGTTGTAAGCTGTAGGACTCGTCCCTTCAAAATTATAATGTATGCGTTTAATTAACTTAATATGGGCATTATATTATTAAATATTATATACTCGTAAGTAGTGAGGTGATACTCGTATATATTAACAAATAACATATAGGTAGTGCGGTGATTCTCGTATATATTAACATATAACAAATAGGTAGTCAGGTGATACTCGTATATATAATATTAACATATAAAATATAGGTAGTGAGGTGATACTCGTACATTACCAAATTTTAATCCAAAATTGTTCTTCCCAGAAAAGTTGATAAAATATTGAATGATTCTAATTCAAAAACTCAATACTAAGCCATAAACACAGACTGAATCTGACAGTATCATGAATCTGGTATGAGTGTGTGATAGAAACATTATATATTGTATCACACTTGTTGTGTACAATGTGATCTCCTTGCCACCTGGTAATCTCTTCCAGCCAACCACAAAGGTGCCTATTAAGAGAAAACCAGAATGCAAACCTGTTTGAAAAAAATGGGAATCGTAACCCTCCGACTGGAAGTCCGGCGTTTTACCAACCAATTGACGAAGGTTGTAGTAGTATACTACTACAACCTTCGTCAATTGTCAACATATATTATATAGATTCAACATAGTCAGTACTTTCTGCGTTCCTACTATAGTAGGAACGCAGAAAGTACTGACTATGTTGAATCGGATTGGCTTCTGCGTGTTCATTACAGCTTGCCTGTTTACAATATTAATCCTTTCCCTGCTTAGAAATAAGAACCTTTAATAATGCCAAGTGGCTTATTTTACAAGTATCACTAGACTTAGCATACTGTGACATTTTTAATCGTTATATTCTTTATGTCAGTTCAAATACCGAAGGCAGCATTTACTATTCAATGATCTAATGGATAGAAGACTCTTTATTTTTATTAATTTACTGTTCCACCTCAGTTAATGACACATAAATATATATCACCAAGCCATTTCCTTCGCGGAATAGGCAGAGATAATAGATCTCCAATAATATGTATCCAAGCACAACCAGATATCTCATCAAACGTAATCTTATATTATACATACTTCTCAGTTTACCTTATTTCGAAATCTGATACACTTGATCCAATTTTATTTGTTTTAATATATTTCTTCAGCATACACCTTGCACTTCCACATACAACTTGCACTTTCACATACACCTTGACTTCCACATACACCTTGCACTTTTGACATGTATCATATACTTGTTTAGTCTTTAAACCATATTTAGCAACTTTCTTTGTCTTACTTGAAAACGTTAATCTTATCCCTGTATTCGTTTCCAATGTCTTTATTCTGTTTCTGTCATACAATAATACCTCACCAAAAATTAATTCATTAACTGCCCTATATTAATACTATAAAAAAATCCGCATTCTAAGATTGATATTTTATTACGTGCTATAAAAATCTCACATTTATTAATAGTTATTATTTACAGATTATTTTATAAACTAAAGTTTATCAGTCAAGACTTTATTTCATTAAAAGTATTTATTTTCCTTTGAATAATTATAAATTTTATTCTGGATGAATTAAGTACGTGACGTTGTAAATTGAAGTATTTTCCAGAAAATGTTTACCAGTAGCTGCCCCCACCGTAGCCGTTTCCGTGTCCGTGTCCGTGTCCGTACGTAGTGTAGTAGTAAGGCTGGTAGTACCCCCCTCCGTGCCCGTAGTCGGACCCGTAGCCGGACCCGTATCCGTGCCCGTAGCCGGATCCGTAACCGTGCCCGTAGCCGGATCCGTAGCTGGACCCATATCCGTGTCCGTAGCCGGACCCGTATCCGTGCCCGTAGCTAGATCCATACCCGGAGCCGCCGTGTCCGTACCCGATCCCAAACCCGCTGCCGTGAGGTGCAGCCAAGCTGTTTGCGACGAGTGCCACCATCATCAAAACGATAACCTGAAATTGTAATGGTCGTTATGTCATGATAATAACAAATGTGGTGATGTCCACAAAGATGTGGTGTCCTCATTACAAAAACATTATTTTATGATACCAATTGTGATATGTATGAAATTTAAAGAAAATGAAAAGAGACAACTTCATTAAAATATCTTAGAATGAATGAAATTTACGTTGTATTAAAAGGCTCGCTACTTAACATATATTATATATCAACATAATATATTAATCATATCTTAAAGAATAATAATAAAGAATATAAAATATTATCCAGTTTGGTTCAATGTCGATATAATCCGAGATATAAATATTATTCAGTTCGGTTCAATGTCGATATAATCCGAGATATAAATATTATCTAGTTCGGTTCCATGTTGATATAATCCGAGATATAAATATTATCCAGTTCGGTTCAATGTCGATATAATCCGAGATATAAATATTATCCAGTTCGGTTCAATGTCGATATAATCCGAGATATAAATAAAAACAAACTTTATAATAATTATCTTGAAAGCAGAAACCAGGCGGATTACTTATAAAATTAGCTTCAAATTTATGAAACTGGGAGACAGTACGAGTATAACCGAAGACCCTTAAAAGATTTCCCTGATCAAAAACAAAATCAAGATAATTTAATAGTACCGATATCCTTCGAAACTTATATAATTATCTAATAAGAACCCAATTAGAGTTTGCATCTAAAATTTGGGCTCCTCATCAGCTAGAATATAAAAACAATATAGAACAAATTCTCAGACATCTATGCTACAGAACAAAGGGCGATTACCTAAAATATGCTCACCATCTCGAACTTCTCAGTGTGTAGAAGCATCGAAACAAGAAGGCAAAAATCCATCGCGATATTTCTACTAAGGGTTTTTTAAGGTTGATTTAACTGTCCCGCGATTCTTGAAGTACTAAGTTTATACGAGTATATACCTAATAAATATAACCGTGCAAGGAATCACCCTCCGTTCTACATACCAACTTACAGGACGAATATCACGGCTAAACACTCAGTCACGCGTGTTATAAAGATATTGAACCAACTGAATGACACTGTGGATATATTCTCGGCACTGCCTAGCAGTATGAGAAGAATCCCGGCTGATATTCTTCCTCAGAAATAAGCTAACTCTAGAAGCAGACCCTCTTCGTGTATGATAATAGGAGAAATCCGTGCAAAGTGGAAAACAAATGACGTCGTTTCCCCACCAGAGTAGGCTGAAAAGCCAAAGTCCCAGACTTTTTCATCGTGACACATATTTTGCCTTTTACATTACAACGCTTTCAATTTCTCTGACTTATTGCATTTCCTTCTTTCAACATATCATATCATACACTCGGTCCAACTATATCATACTTTCCTTACTTTTCCTCTATTACGTCTTACACTCACATTCGTGCTGTATACTCGTATTTGTTTTATTAGTGTTTTTCCGTTATATTGTGTCACACTTTCTTTGTATACAGTACAATCTGATGGGCTTGTCGCTACACGGCAATATCTTCCAGCCAACCAGAAAGATGCGACTGAGGCGTTAAGTAAAAACCAAAATAGAACCCTGTTTGAAAAATAACGGATAACAACGAAGATCAAACCCGTAGCCCCGAATCTGGAAAACGGGTGTTTTACCAATTAGGTCACGGAGGCTTTATTTATTCGTGTTTTTCTTCATCTTCCTTAATACATCAACCGTAAATGCTTATGAATCCCTGATTCCTGTGTTCCGTATTCGGTCGTACGAGTAATATACCCAATGAATAAATCTTAGTGCACGCATTTCTACAACGTTTATTCGGTTCCTTTGAAATGCTTTTTTTTTACAAACACGTTTTACTCCCATATATGAAATTGGTACTAAAATACTCTAGTGGAATATCATCATAGCAGATTTGACAGTGTCCGGTTCGAGTATACGAGTATTTGTTTTATAGTAGTGATTTATTGACACACCGTTCGATATCCCTTCTAACTCTTCCATCATCTTTGTTTTAGTGATTTATTGACACACCGTTCGATATCCCTTCTAACTCTTCTATCATCTTTGTTTTAGTGATTTATTGACACACCGTTCGATATCCCTTCTAACTCTTCCATCATCTTTGTTTTAGTGATTTATTGACACACCGTTCGATATCCCTTCTAACTCTTCCATCATCTTTGTTTTAGTGATTTATTGACACACCGTTCGATATCCCTTCTAACTCTTCCATCATCTTTGTTTAAGTGATTTATTGACACACCGTTCGATATCCCTTCTAACTCTTCCATCATCTTTGTTTTAGTGATTTATTGACACACCGTTCGATATCCCTTCTAACTCTTCCATCATCTTTGATAATAAATATTACCGGGAAACCAGATTTTTTTTACTTGCTGTAATTTTTAATTGCTCACCCATACATCGTTTTTCTTTTTCCTTTCATATATGTCATATCATCATGGCTTTAACTGCTCACCCATACATCGTATTTTCTTTTCCTTTCATATATATCATATCATCATGACTTTAACTGCTCACCCATACATCGTATTTCCTTTTTCTTTCATATATGTCATATCATCATGGCTTTAACTGCTCACCCATACATCGTATTTCCTTTTCCTTTCATATATATCATATCATCATGGCTTTAACTGCTCACCCATACATCGTATTTCCTTTTTCTTTCATATATGTCATATCATCATGGCTTTAACTGCTCACCCATACATCGTATTTCCTTTTCCTTTCATATACATCATATCATCATGGCTTTAAATGCTCACCCATACATCGTATTTCCTTTTTCTTTCATATATGTCATATCATCATGGCTTTAACTGCTCACCCATACATCGTATTTCCTTTTTCTTTCATATATGTCATATCATCATGGCTTTAACTGCTCACCCATACATCGTATTTCCTTTTTCTTTCATATATGTCATATCATCATGGCTTTAACTGCTCACCCATACATCGTATTTTCTTTTTCTTTCATATATATCATATCATCATGACTTTGGATTTCGAAATATTCATTGTCGGATCTTTCATTGAAGTTGTCATTCTTTTTTTTTCTGTGAATTTACCGTCCCTCATAATCGAGTTATACGAGTATATCGTTCATCTTTGGTTAATTATTTACTACTATAAAATATATATTTGTGTGATATTTGACACATTTTTAAAAAGTTTTTTTTTCATAAGAAAACAATGTTTGTTAACCAGTAAATCATACTTGAAAGTTTATTCGTGATTCGTTGATTTATTTTTGTTATTTACGCAAAGGTTAAGCTTGCAACGTCTTTATCTCTAAAATTAGACCAAACTATAGCGCAGTTTATATTACACGCTATGAATTAAGCTTGCAACGTCTTTATCTCTTAAATTAGACCAAACTATAGCGCAGTTTATATTACACGCTATGAATTAAGCTTGCAACGTCTTTATCTCTTAAATTAGACCAAACTATAGCGCAGTTTATATTACACGCTATGAATTAAGCTTGCAACGTCTTTATCTCTTAAATTAGACCAAACTATAGCGCAGTTTATATTACACGCTATGAATTAAACCTCTAGAAATAATAAATTAAGCTAAAAAATGTATTTACCGTTTTTTTTGAGAATATCACTGAAGTCCAAAAGTTGCTGGTCTAAAAAAATTAGGTCCACGCATGGCCAGGTGATGTTACAGTTTTTAGCGTCTAAATACTTTTTATTGTACAATACACTGAGGCTAAAATCTATGCGATATTTTTTTATTTCTACCAGACTTTTCCCTCCATTTGTAAAAACTTGATAATTGCGCAATATTATATTTTTACTATTTCAAAATATAACAAGCCAACGCGTTTTCTACAAACTTTACTTGGGATATTATCGAAGGTAAACCATAGAAGGGTGTGGGTGGATTGCGTGGTACAAACTATAAACTTTATTTGGCATATTCCCGAGGGTAGACCATAGAAGGATGTGGGGGGATTGCATTGTATTTGTCTCCACAAACTCTTACTTCTTCACGTTGGAAATTTTTGGCTTCTATGATAAGCTAAAAAATATTAATTGTTTCATAATTGATTTATATTTTAACTAATCCCATTATCACAGTCTCCTACTATGTCTGGTCATAAACTATTTCCATTAACACAAAGTCTCCTACTATGTCAGGTCATGAACTAATCCCATTAACACAAAGTCTCCTACTATGTCAGGTCATGAACTAATCCTATTTACACAAAGTCTCCTACTATGTCAGGTCGTGAACTAATCCCATTAACACAAAGTCTCCTACTATGTCAGGTCATGAACTAATCCCATTAACACAAAGTCTCCTACTATGTCAGGTCATGAACTAATCCTATTTACACAAAGTCTCCTACTATGTCAGGTCGTGAACTTATTTCTTTATAGAATTTATCAAAAAACTTGTTTAAAGTTTATATTAAAAAAATCCCGAAATTTGCAAAAAAACGTGATAAGTCTTAATATTTTAAAATTGTGTTATCTTTGCCCACTAAAATGCAAATTATTGCCTTTTTTTCGGCGTAATATTCTCGAAACTAGCAAGGTAATGTTTTTTGGCAATATTCTCCATTTTTTTAGAGTTTCCATTTCTTATTTTTCAAAATAAATTTCCAGAGAATATTTTTTTTAATTTCAAAATATTTGGTTTTACAGCCATATTAAAGATACGGTGAGCATTGCTATTTAATAAATCACTTATTTGATATACTTGTCGAATATATTGTAAACTTTAGTATTTACTATAATTTTCGAGAAGGATTCGGTTTTGAAAAGAAGCGCTTAGGTCTATTATACTATGGATCATAACTAAAAGGGTATGGCACCGAAATCTCGAAATAAATCCACATACGAGTATGTTATATTTGTTCCTACCCGTCGCGCGTTGTGTACGAGTACTCTTCTAACACCACAACACAATACGAGTTTATCCAAGTAAATCCGGCAAATGTAAATTGAGAGTAGAGTAACAGAAATTCGACTTTATTTCAAGAGAGAGAGAGAGAGAGAGAGAGAGAGAGTAAGACTCACCCTGGAGGTATCCATGTCGCTCGTGTTAGGGATGAACTAATGCTCGAGACAGAGTGGTCACTAAGTGGCACTGCACTCTTTTATCTGCGAGCCGCACTGCGCTCCTCCCCACACAGCCTCCCCACTAGACCACTTTGCGCTGGGCATTGCGCCTCACACAATACCACATACTGCTTCTCAACACGAGAGACGCTATTCTTATTTATTTTTTAATTACTGAATTTTCTTTAACAAATTTGATGCTAACTTTTCTTTGCTTAACTTAAAAAACCTCCTTTTTTCTATTTATTTTTACCCATTTATTTGGAGTTGGCTGCTCTAGAAAGCATTTTGACTCTATACTTTATGGGATATTATTGATATCCTGTTTCCAACACGTGATCATCTTCCTAGATTGTATATCGTCTTTACCGTACGTACAACTGTGCCTTTTGATCACTTATATCGATTAGTTTAAAATATATTTGCGTTAAGCATTTCATCATCTTGTGTAGTGTTCCCCTTCCACGAGAGTAACGAAAGTTCTGGTCTAGTTGTGTAGCCGCCCGTTTACTAACATAACATGGGAACATGAGTTGGATTTCCGTCAGTTACCTATTTTTTTTAAAGAGTTTGAGTCTAGTTTCCACTTATTTCCCAACTATTGGATAGGTTTTGTGAGGTTATATCAAGTAAGATAATATCAAGTAAGATAATAAACTCGCTAACTTGCGCTATATACAACGAAAGTATGAAACTAAAGAGGCTGAATGTAAGGAATTGTCGACATGAACATATACTCGTATTATCACCATATTATATAACATTCTTAACTGCCCCGCTACCTCTATACTAATTACATCACACCACATAGCACAATGATATTTTTAATTCATCGCTCTTCCACCATATCCATGCAATCATTCCGCGTCTTTGCGTGATTCTTTACTATCCGTGTCATTAGACTCTGGAACTAGCCACCAGCTGTTGTAATATTCGCACCCTCGATGTTTTGCTTCTCAATATGACTTAAAAAATAATGTAATATATTTCGTGTTCTATTTTTCCCTATTTCGTACTTTTGCAAGCCATTGGTTATATGAAGAAGAATATTTTACATTTTTCCATGTTTTGCATATATACGAATATACTTACGTATAACATAAACTGAAATGTTTGTTCTAACTTTTTTTACTTTTTTCTATTTGTATACCACCTTAAAACTTAGTACCTCTCAACCAACAATCATCACAGAATATGTAACTTCTATCTATTTGGTTGGAGGAGATTGCCGTAGAGATTTAAGTGCACCAATTGTTCGTTGATGCAATAAAGTGCAAACAAATAAATAGTCGAATACAATAGAATGAACGTATGATAGGTATGTACTCGTAGCTAAAGCAAAGCCATGTCTATATTTTATAATAGCGTCAGTGGTTTAACGGTTAGCATTCACGGTACGCTATCGGAAACCCCAGGTTCGATTCCTGGTGGATTGACTTTCAAGCTAACTCAGACCATTGGAAATGGTAAATTATGTTTTTATGCCCCTAT
>CATKWJ010000842.1:0-25613 GCA_949825065.1 Odontocerum albicorne
ATCGAGATCTGTAGATTCAGAACTGGTTCATTCTCAACATAATGTACGCGACAGGCTGATAGGGACTGGAATAGGTCAGTAGGAATATCAAAATTATATTTTTTATATAGAATTTAATTTTATCTCTATGTTTATATTTCAAAATCTATCAAATCGTATGTAGAAATGGAGATTTTTATTTAATTAGTTCCAATTATCTATTTGTCTTTTCTTAAAATTTTATTAGTTACAATTATCGCTATGTGTTCCTTTACATTTAAAAAGTTACTTTTATGTTTCGCAATTTTATATGTTGCCTGAAATACTCTACTTTTGTGGCGACACGTAAAGACGTTGAAATTAACTACAAATATGCGTGTCCAGCTGCAAAACGATCGATCAGCTGAGATATTCTCACATCAATCGTATGTAGAAATGGAGATTTGTGACAAGATGTATTAATTTGTCATTATTGTTAGTTTTTTGTAATGTATTTACCTTAATAACTTGCTATCATTAAATCGAGCCTTATATTAAAGTCGATAAAATAATTATAATAACTGAATGTCTATATTTTTTAATGTTTCAGAATTTTATGTGTTTAAACTTACTTTCTTCTTTTTCAGTGCAATCGATTTGCTTTAGTTCATCAAATGTCGAAGAAGCAGCAGAACGACGTGTATCCAGACTTGAAGATGCACGGGGATCGAGATCTGTAGATTCAGAACTGGTTCATCTCAACATAATGTACGCGACAGGCTGATAGGGACTGAAATAGGTCAGTAGGAATATCAAAAATATCTTTTTTATATAGAATTTAATTTTATCTCTATGTTAATATTTCAAAATCTATCAAATCGTATGTAGAAATGGAGATTTTTTTTTATTAGTTCCAATTATCAATTTGTCTTTTCTTAAAATTTTATTAGTTATAATTATCGCTATGTGTTCCTTAACATTTAAAAAGTTACTTTTATGTTTCGCAATTTTATATGTTGCCTGAAATACTCTACTTTGTGGCGACACGTAAGACGTTGAAATTAACTACAAATATGCGTGTCCAGCTGCAAAACAATCGATCAGCTGAGATATTCTCACATCAATCGTATGTAGAAATGGAGATTTGTGACAAGATGTATTTAATTTGTCATTATTGTTAGTTTTTTGTAATGTATTTACCTTAATAACTTGCTATTTATTAGAATCGAGCCTTATATTAAAGTCGATAAATTAATTATGATCACTGAATGTCTATATTTTTTAATGTTTCACAATTAAATGTGTTTAAACTTTCTTTCTTCTTTTTCAGTGCAATCGATCTGCTTTAGATCATCAAAATGTCGAAGAAGCAGCAGAACGACGTGTATCCACACTTGAAGATGCACGGGGATCAAGATCTGTAGATTCAGAACTGGTTCGTTCTCAACATAATGTACGCGACAGGCTGATAGGGACTGAAATAGGTCAGTAGGAATATCAAAAGTATATTTTTTATATAGAATTTAATTTTATCTCTATGTTTATATTTCAAAATCTATCAAATCGTATGTAGAAATGGAGATTTTTTTTAATTAGTTTCAATTATCTATTTGTCTTTTCTTAAAATTTTATTAGTTACAATTATCGCTATGTGTTCCTTTACATTTAAAAAGTTACTTTTATGTTTCGCAATTTTATATATTGCCTGAAATACTCTACTTTGTGGCGACACGTAAAGACGTTGAATTTAACTACAAATATGCGTGTCCAGCTTCAAAACGATCGATCAGCTGAGATATTCTCACATCAATCGCATGTAGAAATGGAGATTTGTGACAAGATGTATTAATTTGTCATTATTGTTAGTTTTTTGTAATGTATTTACCTTAATAACTTGCTATTTATTAGAATCGAGCCTTATATTAAAGTCGATAAAATAATTATAATCACTGAATGTCTATATTTTTTAATGTTTCAGAATTTTATGTGTTTAAACTTTCTTTCTTCTTTTTCAGTGCAATCGATCTGCTTTAGTTCATCAAAATGTCGAAGAAGCAGCAGAACGACGTGTATAAAGACTTGAGGATGCACGGGGATCGAGATCTGTAGATTCAGAACTGGTTCGTTCTCAACATAATGTACGCGACAGGCTGATAGAGACTGAAATAGGTCAGTAGGAATATCAAAAGTATCTTTTTTATTTAGAATTTAATTTTATCTCTATGTTTATATTTCAAAATCTATCAAATCGTATGTAGAAATGGAGATTTTTTTTAATTAGTTCCAATTATCTATTTGTCTTTTCTTAAAATTTTATTAGTTACAATTATCGCTATGTGTTCCTTAACATTTAAAAAGTTACTTTTATGTTTCGCAATTTTATATGTTGCCTGAAATACTCTACTTTGTGGCGACACGTAAAGACGTTGAAATTAACTACAAATATGCGTGTCCAGCTGCAAAACGATCGATCAGCTGAGATATTCTCACATCAATCGTATGTAGAAATGGAGATTTGTGACAAGATGTATTAATTTGTCATTATTGTTAGTTGTTTGTAATGTATTTACCTTAATAACTTGCTATTTATTAGAATCGAGCCTTATATTAAAGTCGATAAAATAATTATGATCACTGAATGTCTATATTTTTTAATGTTTCACAATTTAATGTGTTTAAACTTTCTTTCTTCTTTTTCAGTGCAATCGATCTGCTTTAGATCATCAAAATGTCGAAGAAGCAGCAGAACGACGTGTATCCAGACTTGAGGATGCACGGGGATCGAGATCTGTAGATTCAGAACTGGTTCGTTCTCAACATAATGTACGCGACAGGCTGATAGAGACTGAAATAGGTCAGTAGGAATATCAAAAGTATCTTTTTTATATAGAATTTAATTTTATCTCTATATTTATATTTCAAAATCTATCAAATCGTATGTAGAAATGGAGATTTTTTTTTAATTAGTTCCAATTATCTATTTGTTTTTTCTTAAAATTTTATTAGTTACAATTATCGCTATGTGTTCCTTAACATTTAAAAAGTTACTTTTATGTTTCGCAATTTTATATGTTGCCTGAAATACTCTACTTTGTGGCGACACGTAAAGACGTTGAAATTAACTACAAATATGCCTGTCCAGCTTCAAAACGATCGATCAGCTGAGATATTCTCACATCAATCGTATGTAGAAATGGAGATTTGTGACAAGATGTATTAATTTGTCATTATTGTTAGTTTTTTGTAATGTATTTACCTTAATAACTTGCTATTTATTAGAATCGAGCCTTATATTAAAGTCGATAAAATAATTATAATCACTGAATGTCTATATTTTTTAATGTTTCAGAATTTTATGTGTTTAAACTTTCTTTCTTCTTTTTCAGTGCAATCGATCTGCTTTAGTTCATCAAAATGTCGAAGAAGCATCAGAACGACGTGTATCCAGACTTGAAGATGCACGGGGATCGAGATATATAGATTCAGAACTGGTTCGTTCTCAACATAATGTACGCGACAGGCTGATAGAGACTGAAATAGGTCAGTAGGAATATCAAAAGTATCTTTTTTATATAGAATTTAATTTTATCTCTTTGTTTATATTTCAAAATCTATCAAATCGTATGTAGAAATGGAGATTTTTTTTAATTAGTTCCAATTATCTATTTGTCTTTTCTTAAAATTTTATTAGTTACAATTATTGCTATGTGTTCCTTAACATTTAAAAAGTTACTTTTATGTTTCGCAATTTTATATGTTGCCTGAAATACTCTACTTTGTGGCGACACGTAAAGACGTTGAAATTAACTACAAATATGCGTGTCCAGCTGCAAAACGATCGATCAGCTGAGATATTCTCACATCAATCGTATGTAGAAATGGAGATTTGTGACAAGATGTATTAATTTGTCATTATTGTTCGTTTTTTGTAATGTATTTACCTTAATAACTTGCTATTTATTAGAATCGAGCCTTATATTAAAGTCGATAAAATAATTATAATCACTGAATGTCTATATTTTTTAATGTTTAAGAATTTTATGTGTTTAAACTTTCTTTCTTCTTTTTCAGTGCAATCGATCTGCTTTAGTTCATCAAAATGTCGAAGAAGCAGCAGAACGACGTGTATCCAGACTTGAGGATGCACGGGGATCGAGATCTGTAGATTCAGAACTGGTTCGTTCTCAACATAATGTACGCGACAGGCTGATAGAGACTGAAATAGGTCAGTAGGAATATCAAAAGTATCTTTTTTATATAGAATTTAATTTTATCTCTATGTTTATATTTCAAAATCTATCAAATCGTATGTAGAAATGGAGATTTTTTTTAATTAGTTCCAATTATCTATTTGTCTTTTCTTAAAATTTTATTAGTTACAATTATCGCTATGTGTTCCTTTACATTTAAAAAGTTACTTTTATGTTTCGCAATTTTATATGTTGCCTGAAATACTCTACTTTGTGTCGACACGTAAAGACGTTGAAATTAACTACAAATATGCCTGTTCAGCTGCAAAACGATCGATCAGCTGAGATATTCTCACATCAATCGTATATAGAAATGGAGATTTGTGACAAGATGTATTAATTTGTCATTATTGTTAGTTTTTTGTAATGTATTTACCTTAATAACTTGCTATTTATTAGAATCGAGCCTTATATTAAAGTCGATAAAATAATTATGATCACTGAATGTCTATATTTTTTAATGTTTCACAATTTAATGTGTTTAAACTTTCTTTCTTCTTTTTCAGTGCAATCGATCTGCTTTAGTTCATCAAAATGTCTAAGAAGCAGCAGAACGACGTGTATCCAGACTTGAAGATGCACGGGGATCGAGATCTGTAGATTCAGAACTGGTTCGTTCTCAACATAATGTACGCGACAGGCTGATAGGGACTGAAATAGGTCAGTAGGAATATCAAAAGTATATTTTTTATATAGAATTTAATTTTATCTCTATGTTTATATTTCAAAATCTATCAAATCGTATGTAGAAATGGAGATTTTTTTAAATTAGTTCCAATTATCTATTTGTCTTTTCTTAAAATTTTATCAGTTACAATTATCGCTATGTGTTCCTTAACATTTAAAAAGTTACCTTTATGTTTCGCAATTTTATATGTTGCCTGAAATACTCTACTTTGTGGCGACACGTAAAGACGTTGAAATTAACTACAAATATGCGTGTCCAGCTTCAAAACGATCGATCAGCTGAGATATTCTCACATCAATCGCATGTAGAAATGGAGATTTGTGACAAGATGTATTAATTTGTCATTATTGTTAGTTTTTTGTAATGTATTTACCTTAATAACTTGCTATTTATTAGAATCGAGCCTTATATTAAAGTCGATAAAATAATTATAATCACTGAATGTCTATATTTTTTAATGTTTCAGAATTTTATGTGTTTAAACTTTCTTTCTTCTTTTTCAGTGCAATCGATCTGCTTTAGTTCATCAAAATGTCGAAGAAGCAGCAGAACGACGTGTATCCAGACTTGAGGATGCACGGGGATCGAGATCTGTAGATTCAGAACTGGTTCGTTCTCAACATAATGTACGCGACAGGCTGATAGAGACTGAAATAGGTCAGTAGGAATATCAAAAGTATCTTTTTTATATAGAATTTAATTTTATCTCTATGTTTATATTTCAAAATCTATCAAATCGTATGTAGAAATGGAGATTTTTTTTAATTAGTTCCAATTATCTATTTGTCTTTTCTTAAAATTTTATTAGTTACAATTATCGCTATGTGTTCCTTAACATTTAAAAAGTTACTGTTATGTTTCGCAATTTTATATGTTGCCTGAAATACTCTACTTTGTGGCGACACGTAAAGACGTTGAAATTAACTACAAATATGCGTGTCCAGCTGCAAAACGATCGATCAGCTGAGATATTCTCACATCAATCGTATGTAGAAATGGAGATTAGTGACAAGATGTATTAATTTGTCATTATTGTTAGTTTTTTGTAATGTATTTACCTTAATAACTTGCTATTTATTAGAATCGAGCCTTATATTAAAGTCAATAAAATAATTATGATCACTGAATGTCTATATTTTTTAATGTTTCACAATTTAATGTGTTTAAACTTTCTTTCTTCTTTTTCAGTGCAATCGATCTGCTTTAGTTCATCAAAATGTCGAAGAAGCAGCAGAACGACGTGTATCCAGACTTGAGGATGCACGGGGATCGAGATCTGTAGATTCAGAACTGGTTCGTTCTCAACATAATGTACGCGACAGGCTGATAGAGACTGAAATAGGTCAGTAGGAATATCAAAAGTATCTTTTTTATATAGAATTTAATTTTATCTCTATATTTATATTTCAAAATCTATCAAATCGTATGTAGAAATGGAGATTTTTTTTAATTAGTTCCAATTATCTTTTTGTCTTTTCTTAAAATTTTATTAGTTACAATTATCGCTATGTGTTCCTTAACATTTAAAAAGTTACTTTTATGTTTCGCAATTTTATATGTTGCCTGAAATACTCTACTTTGTGGCGACACGTAAAGACGTTGAAATTAACTACAAATATGCGTGTCCAGCTTCAAAACGATCGATCAGCTGAGATATTCTCACATCAATCGTATGTAGAAATGGAGATTTGTGACAAGATGTATTAATTTGTCATTATTGTTCGTTTTTTGTAATGTATTTACCTTAATAACTTGCTATTTATTAGAATCGAGCCTTATATAAAAGTCGATAAAATAATTATAATCACTGAATGTCTATATTTTTTAATGTTTCAGAATTTTATGTGTTTAAACTTTCTTTCTTCTTTTTCAGTGCAATCGATCTGCTTTAGTTCATCAAAATGTCGAAGAAGCATCAGAACGACGTGTATCCAGACTTGAAGATGCACGGGGATCGAGATCTGTAGATTCAGAACTGGTTCGTTCTCAACATAATGTACGCGACAGGCTGATAGAGACTGAAATAGGTCAGTAGGAATATCAAAAGTATCTTTTTTATATAGAATTTAATTTTATCTCTTTGTTTATATTTCAAAATCTATCAAATCGTATGTAGAAATGGAGATTTTTTTTAATTAGTTCCAATTATCTATTTGTCTTTTCTTAAAATTTTATTAGTTACAATTATCGCTGTGTTCCTTAACATTTAAAAAGTTTCTTTTATGTTTCGCAATTTTATATGTTGCCTGAAATACTCTACTTTGTGGCGACACGTAAAGACGTTGAAATTAACTACAAATATGCGTGTCCAGCTGCAAAACGATCGATCAGCTGAGATATTCTCACATCAATCGTATGTAGAAATGGAGATTTGTGACAAGATGTATTAATTTGTCACTATTGTTAGTTTTTTTGTAATGTATTTACCTTAATAACTTGCTATTTATTAGAATCGAGCCTTATATTAAAGTCGATAAAATAATTATGATCACTGAATGTCTATATTTTTTAATGTTTCAGAATTTTATGTGTTTAAACTTTCTTTCTTCTTTTTCAGTGCAATCGATCTGCTTTAGTTCATCAAAATGTCGAAGAAGCAGCAGAACGACGTGTATCCAGACTTGAGGATGCACGGGGATCGAGATCTGTAGATTCAGAACTGGTTCGTTCTCAACATAATGTACGCGACAGGCTGATAGAGACTGAAATAGGTCAGTAGGAATATCAAAAGTATCTTTTTTATATAGAATTTAATTTTATCTCTATGTTTATATTTCAAAATCTATCAAATCGTATGTAGAAATGGAGATTTTTTTTAATTAGTTCCAATTATCTATTTGTCTTTTCTTAAAATTTTATTAGTTACAATTATCGCTATGTGTTCCTTTACATTTAAAAAGTTACTTTTATGTTTCGCAATTTTATATGTTGCCTGAAATACTCTACTTTGTGTCGACACGTAAAGACGTTGAAATTAACTACAAATATGCCTGTCCAGCTGCAAAACGATCGATCAGCTGAGATATTCTCACATCAATCGTATGTAGAAATGGAGATTTGTGACAAGATGTATTAATTTGTCATTATTGTTAGTTTTTTGTAATGTATTTACCTTAATAACTTGCTATTTATTAGAATCGAGCCTTATATTAAAGTCGATAAAATAATTATGATCACTGAATGTCTATATTTTTTAATGTTTCACAATTTAATGTGTTTAAGCTTTCTATCTTCTTTTTCAGTGCAATCGATCTGCTTTAGTTCATCAAAATGTCGAAGAAGCAGCAGAACGACGTGTATCCAGACTTGAAGATGCACGGGGATCGAGATCTGTAGATTCAGAACTGGTTCGTTCTCAACATAATGTACGCGACAGGCTGATAGGAACTGAAATAGGTCAGTAGGAATATCAAAAGTATATTTTTTATATAGAATTTAATTTTATCTCTATGTTTATATTTCAAAATCTATCAAATCGTATGTAGAAATGGAGATTTTTTTTAATTAGTTCCAATTATCTATTTGTCTTTTCTTAAAATTTTATTAGTTACAATTATCGCTATGTGTTCCTTAACATTTAAAAAGTTACTTTTATGTTTCGCAATTTTATATGTTGCCTGAAATACTCTACTTTGTGGCGACACGTAAAGACGTTGAAATTAACTACAAATATGCGTGTCCAGCTGCAAAACGATCGATCAGCTGAGATATTCTCACATCAATCGTATGTAGAAATGGAGATTTGTGACAAGATGTATTAATTTGTCATTATTGTTCGTTTTTTGTAATGTATTTACCTTAATAACTTGCTATTTATTAGAATCGAGCCTTATATTAAAGTCCATAAAATAATTATAATCACTGAATGTCTATATTTTTTAACGATTCAAAATTTTATGTCTTTAAACTTTCTTTCTTTTTTTTCAGTGCAATCGATCTGCTTTAGTTCATCAAAATGTCGAAGAAGCATCAGAACGACGTGTATCCAGACTTGAGGATGCACGGGGATCGAGATCTGTAGATTCAGAACTGGTTCGTTCTCAACATAATGTACGCGACAGGCTGATAGGGACTGAAATAGGTCAGTAGGAATATCAAAAGTATATTTTTTATATAGAATTTAATTTTATCTCTATTTTTATATTTCAAAATCTATCAAATCATATGTAGAAATGGAGATTTTTTTTATTAAGTTCCAATTATCTATTTGTCTTGTCTTAAAATTTTATTAGTTACAATTATCGCTATGTGTTCCTTAACATTTAAAAAGTTACTTTTATGTTTCGCAATTTTATATGTTGTCTGAAATACTCTACTTTGTGGCGACACGTAAAGACGTTGAAATTAACTACAAATATGCGTGTCCAGCTGCAAAACGATCGACCAGTTGAGATATTCTCACATCAATCGTATGTAGAAATGGAGATTTGTAACAAGATGTATTAATTTGTCATTATTGTTAGTTTTTTGTAATGTATTTACCTAAATAACGTGATATTTATTAGAATTGAGCCGTATATTAAAGCCGATAAAATAATTATAGTCACTGAACGTCGTTACAAGGTTGTATTGGGGCAAATTTGTGAATTGTCATAGAAAACAGAACGTTTGATATTCATCCGTTTGAATCGGACCAAGCTTTGCTCTGAAGAATACGTTCATTCGCGAGATGCAGTTGTAAATGGCGGTTATAGAACTAAGGTTAGAAGACTATAACTTATGCAATTTAAAGATGTCAAAAGAAGAATCGGTTGAAAAAGTATTTCCCTATATTCAAATCACTTATAAGAATCAAGATTGGGTGAGTGAAAGAGCTATTGTTGGCGCCGAGAACAAAGACGTCTACGAACTTGCCAATATTATTCAGTTCCTTTTTTAATGTTTCGCAATTTTATATGTTTTTGTTATAACTTTCTTTCTTCTTTTTCAGTGCAATCGATCTTTCATTTGAATTCAAATCATATCGTGAATTGACCTATTGGAGTGACGCGATTATTCGCGAGCACGGCGATAAACGCGACAGACTGAGAGTGACTGAAAGACATCAAAAATATTGTATACCCACAAGCATTGTGAAATTAAACATAATTGAAACGTGTGCTTTCTCTTTTCTTTCTTTTCCATTTAACCAGACTGAGCCACAGCAACGCGTGGCCGGGTACAGCTAGTTATAAAAACATATATCTCTTTGGGTCTCGTCCCCCACCTTGAGAGGTTCTCGTAAAAAAACTGCTTCACAACACAAAGAAACAAATATAAAAAAAAAATGTAACCATTTGATTTATTTTTCATAAATTATTTTGTTGTACCTATTAATTATGATAAATGTAGTCATATGTCTGGGTGCTATACTATCTCTTTTCTCTTATTTTATTCTTGATGCGAATGATTATCAAACTGATTGAAATCAAATGTTATAAAAGAAAAAGACAAATACTGAACAAAATAAAAAATGATGCGTAGTAAATCAGTTGATTCAGCTTAGGGTGAAAACAATTGAAACACTGATTAAGAGGGTTCGACTGACATATCACTATTATTGAATCGGGTGGGCTTAAATAATGTTTGCTCTCGAAATGTGGAACTTGAATATTAATTTAACTGTTTGGGACTAGTGGTGTTGAGAATTTGAATTCAGTAACAATTTGCTGAGGTCGTAATGACATCAGTAGGTTAAACGTGATTCCGCACACTTGAAAAAGTTAATTTATTTCTTAAGAGTGTTTTAGTCACTGTGAGTATTTCTTGGCTTTTAATTTATTTCATATTGTTATTATTTTTTTAATACGAATCAATATTTGTGCCCAAACGACGAATAATAATCTGTTATGAAAATAACAATAATAACAGTCTTAAACAAATAAATTAAGAAATACTAAGAAAACATATATATTGTGCAAATGTGAGAGTAAAGAGTGGCAGAGGAAGACCAATGATAATATGGTTCGATCAATTGTGTGATATTTTAAAAGAAGGAAATATGAAAATTTAGACAAATTCTGGTCGTATTCCAAAGTATATATGGACACACAAGAGGCAAAATACATTTGTAGCTATAGGAAGTTTTGGAACTCTCTCCTCTCTGCCTACCTCGACAGGGAAATGGCGTGAGTGTATGACTATATGCAATCATTAATTTGAGATTTTTTTAATGTTTCATTGGTTTTATTCTTGTAACTGCGTTTTGTGAATTCTTTATATGTATGTGGGATAAAGTGATGTCATTTTAAATGTTAATTATATTGAGTTATTTTAAAATATCACAATGGAAAGTTTTGAAATTATTTATATTAACAATACAATTTTTTTGTTACTAAAATACACAGTTAGAGGAAATTAGTTACTAAACCCAAAACTAAATTTAATAATAATCCTAAGAAATATTTTTTGCTAACTGAGTTGTGCATTTTTAGAATCAACTGCCCAGCTGTGAAGTCTGTGCTATGACATTAAAACTATTCTTATTTAAAAACCTCTGGATTAGTTCATACACAGAAATGCTGTTTTAGCGTTGTTTTGTTTCCTTTGCTATTTGTTTAAATTGTTCTCTTTTTGCTTTTCTTTATAAACATTGAATAGTTAAACTTAATATGTTATATACATATATTACAATATATTAACAGCATTAATACTGCCTGTCCATAATAACAATAGCTATACGTTTAGTCAATTATCAAAAAAAGGAAGAAATTTATTTCACATAAAAAAATATAAAAAAACAGTAAATAATAGAATAATATTCATGTTTCACATTTTTATTTAGTTAGCAATAATAATAATAAACATTCCAAAAACCAATTTCATCATCATCATCATCAATGGCGCTACAGCCCATTGTGGGTCCCGGCCTCCTCCAGCAGTCGCTGCCATTCCCCCCTATCCTGGGATGCACTCCTCCAGCCCCTGATGCCAATCACGTTTGCATCATTCTGCACCCCATCCATCCACCTAAGCCTCGGTCTACCCACGCTACGTCTTCCTTGGGGCTTGGAGAAGAGTACTTTGTTAGGCATTTCCTCTTCTCCCATTCTTGCTACATGCCCCGCCCAACGTAGCCTCCCAATTTTGATGTATTTTATGATGTTGGGCTCTTTGTATATGCTGTATAACTCCTCATTATATCTCACTCTCCAAGATCCATTTTCCTGTATGGGTCCGAATATTTTTCTGAGTATTTTTCTTTCAAATATTAGAAGGGAAGATTCGTTCTTCTTACTCAATACCCAGCATTCAGACCCATATGTGAGGACAGGTCGTAGCAGTGTCTTGTAAATGGTAAGTTTTGTCCTTCTGGACAATAACCGAGATATAAGGTGTTTTCTCAGACCAAAGAAGCATCTATTTGCCATGAATATTCGACGTTTAATCTCGATAGATGCATCATTAACACTTGTCACTATGGATCCCAGGTAGGTGAAGGTGTTTACACGTTTACAAAAACAAATTTACCCTAAAAATATTCCAAAGATTCGACTTGAAATGATATTGCTACCAAATATAGAATCCTGCTTTACTTTTATATCGAGTTGGTAACAATGCCCACCATTCAAAGTTGTCCCTACGAGTAGTTCACCTGCGCTCAACCAGAAGAAAAATATAAAAGAAAACTTTGGCCGTTAGGGATATAAATGCAGGTAGTTTACTGGAAGGCAACGGGTGTGTGCGGGTGTGGATTACCCTTTTCCCGTGCGTGCTAGATTTATTGCTTAGCAATTTAAGAATCGTTATAAACAGAAGGCGAGATGCTAAACAAATTTTCATTTACTTTATGCTTTATGTTTAATGATAAAATACTGAACTATAAGGAAAGCAGAAAAGTTTATTAAAATCTAAATTATCTTCGTCTTCTACCCTTTGTCTTTAAGTGGTATAATTGAAGCATTGAGATAGTTTTCATGGACTCTTTTGAGTCTTGAGCTTGTTTCTGCCCAATCACTGTTAGGAGGACAACGTACTCGTACATCAATGGTTATGACCATATCAATACTAGTTGTTTTTTTGCAACTGCGTCACCAATATCCTTAACACCTACCCCCAGTCATGAGAATAAAGACTTATGAATCCTCAATTATAAGATTTTAACACCAATGGTTTATTTTGTTACGGCGAAGGTCTTTATTTGAGACCCCATACAGGGCTTGGAAAAATCTTATTTAAGATTTTTCCGAGCATTAAAAAACGCGCTCTTTTTGTACGAATCAAATCATTGTTATTATACTTGAGAATCCATCTGCATTTTGTTGATATAGTTAAGACATGTTTTTTCAATAAAAATATCACAATGTTACTCGAGAAAATTTGGTCTTCACTTGCTTTTTCTGAGAAGAATAAAAAAAATAGACATTTTCTCAGAATACTTATCCTTGTAGTAAAAATATGAAGAGGAGAGTGCTATACATTTGGAAAAGATAGTTTTTTAAATGTAATTTGGGTACACTACTGAAATGGACGCTTGACTTGAAGATGACTTTTTTATATATTAGTGAACAAATCAAAAAATATATAATTTTAGCTTTATACACTCTTTTCTTCATACTCTCTTCAGATTATGATAATATTTAAGGAAAAATATTCTTTTTTGGAACCAATTCTTCACTCCAGAGCGATAATGAGGTATATTGAAGAATTTTTTGACAGTATATCTATAAGAACTTAAAGACAACACCCTTCAGTAATAACTTTGTTTGATAGATAGATACTTGTCCATATAACCAAGTATTTCCAACAATGCCCTACATCAGCCCTTTTCCATACTGTGAGGTTGTCTACCTAGTCTCGGTTTATTTTTGTTTTATTTTTTAGGTTAATTTATCAATATGGCAGGTGACGTCTCTAGGGACTTGAACATACGAGTACAAAGGAATTTAGTTCCTAAACAGCACAAGTTTTTCTATCCACTATGTGGATATAATACAAAAATAGTAGATGAAAAAAAGTAAAGCAATTCTCGTACCGACTATGAACTTTGAAAGTATGTTTTATATTAGACATGAAATTTGAACTTTGTATGGCGGAGGCCTTATATATTGAGATTTTTGTGGTTCTTAAACTTTATATCTTTGAATATTCAGACTTTTTTTGTGAACTAAATAAATTATTTAATATTGACATCATTTTCTTGTAAAATAAATTCAAAAACACTTTATGATAATAATAGAACAAAAACATTAACGTCCTTGCAAACAAGTGATGCATTGTTGGTTGCATTGCGCTCAGACATATTCTAATAAATATTAAAGTTATGGTTTGTGTAAACAATTTGTTGGCATCGCAATATTTATTAAGTAGATTATAAGTGATTAAGTTTTATTTTCACTCTTAGTAGAAACAACAACGAAATAAAAAAGATACGGGGACAAACATGGAAATGTAAAAGGGATCGAAAATATGTAAATTTGATATAAGATAAAGTAAAATACTATATTTATATTGAAAATAGAAGACTAGTGCATTCGACCTCGACCCAAAACGGAAGGTGATCAAATGAATTCAGTATTCGAATTCTTTGAATTAAAAAAGAAGTAGTCTAGATTAGTTTTCCTTATTTATTATTTTTATTTAAAAAAAAAGGGCTTTTAATTTATATTTTAAATGAATCGCGTCAATTTTTTTACGCTTCTATAAATAATAATGATGGTAAAAATATAAAGTAATATAGCGGCGTTTAGAGAGTCGACTCTTCTTATGACTAACTTGAAATGCAAACCTATTAATATCGAGAGACCACTTATGAATATTACAAAAATATAAAGTAATATAGCGGCGTTTAGAGAGTCGACTCTTCTTATGGCTAACTTGAAATGCAAACCTATTAATATCGAGAGACCACTTATGAATATGACAAAAATATAAAGTAATATAGCGGCGTTTAGAGAGTCGACTCTTCTTATGACTAACTTGAAATGCAAACCTATTAATATCGAGAGACCACTTATGAATATGACAAAAATATAAAGTAATATAGCGGCGTTTAGAGAGTCGACTCTTCTTATGACTAACTTGAAATGCAAACCTATTAATATCGAGAGACCACTTATGAATATTACAAAAATATAAAGTAATATAGCGGCGTTTAGAGAGTCGACTCTTCTTATGACTAACTTGAAATGCAAACCTATTAATATCGAGAGACCACTTATGAATATTACAAAAATATAAAGTAATGTAGCGGCGTTTAGAGAATCGACTCTTCTTATGGCTAACTTGAAATGCAAACCTATTAATATCGAAAGACCACTTATGAATATTACAAAAAAAAAACCATAGTAATAAATTGAGTGTAATTATAAAAAAAGTGGTGGCTTATCGAATTGCATAGCCGCGCGGTAACGCACTGGACTTTTGTGCGGATGGTTATCGGGTCAAACCCCGCGCTGTGCTACTCCCCTCGAATAACGCAGGCATTTTTTCCGTCTAGTATTCGGGGTAAAAGGATACCCAGGACTTCGATAATATCTATTTTTTTTAATAAGGGAAAAAAACATGCTGCTGTGGTTCGATTGTCTCACTTCAGGTGTGCCATCGGATCCAGTACACTGTTGTGGTCGGTGAGCTTGCGGGTGTACAGTAGCTCACTCACTTGAAGAGGAGAAAAAAATAAGAAATAAACTAAATATCCACGGCATAGTTTTGCTTTTTACCTGAATCGACGTTAGAATGGCGAGGGGATCCTCAACTACGAGGCCCAGCAACGACGACGACAGGGGCTCATGCCATTAGATTTTATTAGGTGGAGTGTTGTGTATGTCTAGTTTTAATGTATGACCATGAAAAGCCCTTTTAAAAAACGTTGTCTTCAAGTGCTTCCTAAAACTGCATACACCACCTACCTCTCTAACACTTAGATGCAGACTATTTCACGCCACAAAACCATAACGGCATAAGCCTAATCATAATAACCTGTCTTTGGATCGATTTGGAGTAAAGAGTATAAAGCAACAGCCCTAATACCAGCCCTTGTGTTACACCACACTTAAACATATCCTGAGAAGATGTTTCCTGGCTAAGAATAATGAACTACCTTCTATTTGACAAATAATATTCAACTCAAGCAAGGACACTGCCTGAAAATTCATAATTATCACAAAGTCTTTGTAAGATAATTTCATGATCGACAGTATTGAAGGCAGCGGTCATATCCAGAACAACAATCAACACAATTTTCACCTCTTATGTCCTAGTCAACCAATCCGACATCATTCTCAAAATAACGGAATCTGTTGAGAAATATTTTTTGTATGCAGACTGACATTTTGAAATTAGTTTGTTCAGTGGTAAATTATACTGGTCTAGTTTTCTAAATTATTTGAATATTAACATACTTTTTTTAAAACTGTAATAACAATTGAAGTAAATGGTAACTGGTCACTCGTAGCCTCTGAAATTAGAGGGTACAAGTGACCCATTAACTTTACGTTGAATCACAGGCGGAAAAAGATAAAAAAAATCGGTTTACAACTAAGTTGTCATAGAATCTAAACTTCTTATTCATTGGGACAAGATCTAATTAATTTGTTCTAGTCTTCAAAAAAAAAAAAAGAGGTCTAAAATGAAAAAAACTCGAATTACCGATGTAATTTTCCCCAATAAAATCGATATCCGAAGGTACAAGACTAATGAAAAAATATCAAAATGAAACTTTTCAATTATTTTATTATAAAAAAAGCGAAATCCTTTATGTTTAGAGAAGTAACGCAATGCTTAGGAGAAACACGAATATGAAGAAGTTTTCAATTTATATTCATTTTATTCTCAATAAAGTGTAACAGCACTGGTAAAATATTCAAATCAGTAGATTTTACTATGTCAAAACATTTGACTTATCGGCAATGTTTGGCACGATAACCCTGTTTACTTGTAACTGGTATTTTTTTTTCGTGGTGTGTACGTTATCTTTTAATGACATTTTAAAATATTATTTTAACAAACTCAATGACTCTATTAGCCGGACGGCCTTAAAGGATCATGAATTATTAGGTCTCTATACTTCTAATGTTTTTTAACAACTAATATATATATATATATTAAACAATATAGAGTCTGAATAATTAATTGGCTTGACTATTGCTTGCTGCAAAAACACCAAGATCGATTTATAACTCTTTGTCTTCACATTCAAACAGCTTCTTTTTATTTGGTTAGTGTATATTAACATAATCTGTACTGATTGAATTTTTCTCGGAATGTCCCCCTACCACCATTCCAATTAAAACAAGCGCAGATCTTTCCATAAACACTGACATGCTGTATTCTTTGTAAAGGAAACACAAAAAAACTATTCCGTTTTGACTTTGAGTTTCAAATTCTTATTGAAAATCACAAAGCAAAATAAGAATGCTAAAATTCAGAATATAATTTTTTTCTTGTTGGCAGAAGATGTGAACGTAAAGTGATCCATATAGTGAAAATTACAAAGACAAAGGTTTCAATGGTGGACAGCAGAAAACAATCCAATATTTGCTATGAGACTTATTCCGTTTTTGAATATTAATGACTCCATCCTGTCGTGTAGCTCATGACTGAGCATCGTTAATCCCACGATAACCCTCGACGACTCCTCTCCATACATTTTGGAAATCTTCTTTGAAGGGAAGTTTGTAAGGGCAATCCTGTTACGTCTTTCACTTGGTTAGTCCGACGCATTAGGACCAAACGGCGTTCAAAACTGTCTTCTTGGCCACGAGCAATGTGCCCAAAGAATTGGAGGACTTGTCGAAAGCATATTGTCGACAATCTGGCGGTGATACTCACTTCTTCGAGAATGGATGTATTAGTTCGCCTTGCTGTCCATGGTATTTGTAACATCCTTCTACTGCACTATATTTCAAATGCATCTATTCTGCGTGTCTCGCTTGCTTCCAGAGTAAAAGTCTCCGAACTATACATGAATATTGAGAAGACGAGACTTAACAAGGCGCATTTTTGACGTGATAGAGATGGTTCTGCCCTTCTACATATTTTTCTACTGTGGTCTATTATCATTAGCAGTTACTGTGGTCTATTATCATTAGCTTGGTTTTTGACTTATCGATTTACAGGGTCAGGGGCTTGCTCTCGTTTATGATAAATATTCCAAAAATAAATTAATTGGATTTATATTATTTGAATTTAAAAGAAGAATAATAACGTTTTAATTAACACTCATTATCAAACCTTTAAATTAAATTAACATTAGTTGTAGTAATGCATTTGAAAATTATTTCTATTTATTGTCTGAAGGTTGTGAACTTTTTAGTGATAGATTCAACAAGAACGAATTGCGAGTGAAAGCCTTTTCACACAGAGCTTATAAGTTTCTCATTTCGTTTTATCCGAGGGATGAAAAGTTTTAAAAGAGGTATAACAGAGGCTCAGAATTTTTGTTCAACAAATTGCATTCCTTCTAGTAAGGTAGCAATTAAATGGTTTGGATCAAAGAAATTAATATATTTTTTTTACATGTTAAGACTTTAACGTCTTAATTAAACACAATTAGAAAAAAAAGCTTTCTCAGATTATCTTCGTATTATCGTTTTCTCGAGTAAAAAAAAACAAAATCGTGTTTTCGTGATAAAAAAAACTTTTTTTATTTTTTATCGTTCTTTAAAAATATTTTAATAGTTTTTGTTGGGTTTTCACATTTTTTGAAACTATTGAAATTGAAGACACCTGTTTTTCGACCCGGAGGTTGCGGATGTGATTCCCGTTTTTACCCACTTTTTTAAAGGGGTATCTGTTCGATTTTTACATCAGACCTTTTGAACACTTTTCTGGTAAGACATGGCAGTATACCCGCCAGGTTGTAATGTACGTGTATATAGCGAAAGTGTAATATAATGTAAAAAAATTAATAGGCGTGACTTTTATAATTGATCACAATTTTTTTTTCATTAACTAATATGGTTTTTAATTTAATTATATTAACTATTATTTGTTTATTCCAGTTATTACGAGGAATATGGACATTTAACAAAAATCGTTATTTTACAAAATAAATATAAATTGTTATTTCAATCAATCAAAGTATGCCTCATTAGAACTATACTATATTTGAGCATTTATTTTATGGTGGAGATAGGAATCTTTTTTGTCATCATTTAATGATAAGTAATAAAATCCAGTCCGTTATTGCTTTTAAAATTCCATTTTTCATACCTTTATTATACGCTTCAAATCAGTGTTATATATGCTCAACAAAAATCGCACTCGCACTACGAAAATAATGTTCATTAAATCATCAATGAATTTCAGTGGAATTTAAATCCATTTTGGGATTTTATAACTGGTAATTAGCAATAATACTTTTACTACTAAAAAGCTAGTTAATATGCGTTGTCACACAAAAACTTCCAGATAAGAGCCACTTACATAATTACTCAGAGTCGTTCTTAATCCAGAAAGTTTTTCACTGAAAAATAATTTGCAATCCATACTACGTAGTTCTCTCAGCTGTGAAGACAGGAAAATAAATAACAATTACGTGATTGAGATGAATTCATTATTATTCTGCACTAAAAAGAGTTGTTAAATATTCCCTGAATGAAACTTTATAATTAAATTTACCCCAATTTTTAACTAGCAAAGAAATAAAAAGTTTAACAACAGTTTTCTAGTTTCCATGAATGTATTTTACGGTCGTTCTTGACTGACACAATGAAGAATATTTTGGACTCTGAATATATCATATTTTCTTTACATATTTCGTTGAAATTTACTGAAGAAATAAACGATTATTATCTTGAATTTCTTTTCGTATTCGTTCGAAAAGCAACGTGAAATGTTAATAGAGAACTGGATGAAGTATTGATAGAGTATTAATAGATGAAATATATCTAGAGTACTGAGTAAAATGTTCATAGAGTACTGGGTGAAATGTTGATACGGTATTTGGTGAAATATTAATAGAGTACTTGGTGAACAATAAATATAGTACAGAGTGAAATATTAACAGTACTGGGTGACATTTTAACCGAGTACTGAGTGAATATTAATATATTGTAGTACTGGGTGAAATTTTAATATAGCACTGGTTATCATGATTTCTACGAAATCCCCATGCCATATTTTTTTCATATCGAAAAAAAATTAAGCACAATACTGATTTAATATTGTTTTTTCAAAACTCCTCATGAATGTATTTTCGTGTAATATTTCATTAAATTTAAATAATTTTGTATAGATCACCAAAATTCCTTTGACCTGGATGAAAGTACAATAATATTACTTAATAAGATCTCCATTTTCCAATTTTATCCGGAAATCATAAAAATCTCACCACATTTTCATAAAATTTTCCGCATTTTATCAGATAATATTAAACGAGATATCTGGCTTTTTTCTATACTTGACATCAAGGGTTTTCAATGTAAAAGCTTCGGTTGAAAATCTGTCTCAAGTCAAGGTCCTGAAAAACTCATATAAAGTTTACTTGTTCACCGTTAAGTGTGATGCGGGCTAAAAGCACAATCTCGAATATATCAAGCCCTTTTTCTTTGAACTTTCCCTTTGTGTAATCGAATAAACAGATATATTTTTTTCAGATTTTTACCAAAATATGTTTTTAAAGAACATTTTATTGCTTGGTTTGTTATTTTGTAATGTTTTGGGTTGCATGAAAAGCAATTTCGTAGTATTAGGTCAAATTCAAAAGCAAAATTACTCGTGGCTGTTAACATTTTTAGTATTTCAGCAATCTCTCGTAAAACGATAGTTATTCATGATCAAAGCATTGATTTGGTCATCTTCAGTGGTAATTTGCCTTCTAAAGAGAAGATAATTTTTGTGGGGTTATCACTGTTACAGATTTTTCAAACCACATTTGACACACATGATCGCTTTCTGTATTGTTGCTAAACAGTGTACATAAAAGAAATGGTTTGTGTCACATTTATTTACCTGCGATGTTTAAAAAGCATCAAGCATAGAACTTATTTTATTTTTAAAACCCTGTCAAAAAAACGTTTCACAATTTGAGTCACCAATGGTAAAAAATACGCTTAACCACGCCAAATTACTTTTCATAATTATATACATTCAGCACGTTTGGAATGAAGTAATAGACGAAACTTTTGTCCTACAGATATCTATCCGAGAAATATATATATAGTTTTCAAACACCGTGCTATACGTCAGTTGTGTTCAAGAAAATTTAAAATTTATTGTCATGTGGTAATTTCTTCGAAATAACTAGAAAAATGTAAAATTTCATATGACTCGTATTTTGGTTTCTATTGACTATCGAATCTAAAATTTCCGGGTGTTAATTTTATGTCAAAGTATTCCAATGGCAAAGATAACATAAAATATCTATTAGCTCAGAAGTGGTATAGTAATAAATATAGTCTGGAATCTTACGGACGGGGTTTTTAAGTTTAATTTTCGGTGGAGGACATACAAAAATAATTACGCAGTTTGGTATTTTTGTTTCCAAATTAAAGCAAAATGTATATTTTTGTTTGAAAATAACAAAAAAAATCAAATGTTATTTAGTATACCAGATACATCTAACACCTTAAAATTATAATTGAATATAAATATAAAAAAATCATATTTTTTTTACGTTACGTAACATTTTTCATGAGATATAAATATTTTATTTGATTGATTGGGAAAAAAACGTGTTATATCAAGTAATCATTTTATTTTCGACTTATTGTTCGAAAATATTCTAAAGGAAATAGTATGAAAGGTTATATATTATTATAAAAAAATTCCTTGAAAAACTATTTTAATTAAAAAACACAAAGAATTTTCTTTTATTTAAAATAGTTTTCATGCAATATCGCTAGATTTAAGTATTGATTCAAAACTAAAAACGGAAACTTAGCAATCATTAAAATGAATTACGTCCTACATCCATACATATTACATCGAAATATTTTCGCGACTCTTTCTTCGAAATTGATTTACTTCATTTATTAAGTTCATACTGTTTTCGCCTTTGATATTCGTTTCTTGTGAAAATGATTGGCTATAAGAAGTTTTCTTTGAAAGTTTATTTAACTTGTAAATTTTCCCACCTCCTACATAAGGTTAACCGGCATAAATTCCACGTAACAGTGTAAATAAAATAATCCATTCTTCATTATTATCTATGGTTTGTGCTACAGACGAACGAATATTTTTTAACACAGCTTTTGGAGTACCTAATAAGATATAGTAATGACGATTCCTTATTATGATTTGAATAACAATCCGTTATACGGCTTGTAAGTGCTGGAATGAGTTACCTTCACCCATGAAGGTACATGAGAATGCGTACTCCTTTAGGAATGCTCCACAAGAGACATTTAAAGTGATTTACAACAATTAAAATTGCTTGTCCATCCTCAACTTTTTCAGTTTTTCCAGCAACTCTTTATCTTTTTTCTAGTATATTTTTCTATTTTGTTAACATTTAGGCTAAAAGTTGATTTTAATTTCTTTTCGCTCTCAGATTTTATTTTAAAAAAGGTATGTACGTGTTAATTTGGTTTATGATTGCATCAACTGCCTATTAATTTTCTTTTTACGTGTATAAAATTGTGGGCTATAAACATTTACCATTCTCGTAGCCGAGATCGGCCTCCTATTGGTAGAGAGTGCATCTCGTATGCAAGGTAGTTTTGAGATGAGCCTATAATTTTAGGTAATTTATTTCTAGGGAATGAAATTTTTCCATTTTTAAACATATAAGTTTTATCTAAGGTGGTAAAATAATTAAAAAAAAATCCTTAACTTAATTTTGGATTTTATTCAAAATCGTATTTCAAAAAAGGAGGTGCTCAAATCACCGTTTATTTTTTACGGATTCTCATTTTACTACTCATAAAACCCTGAAAAAAACCATACATGAATTTTCTTTATATTGAAGCATCGCATTTGTCTCATTATTTATATATTAGTTCAGTTTAGTTTATTTTATTTTAATGTGGAATGTGTCTGATTTTTTGCAATCTTTCGAATTTTGGAAAAAATGTGTATAAATTTAATGGGTTATAAAATATTAGTTTAATACGTAAAAAGTTTCTGGTTGAATCCAATCAAGTCCTTGTATTATTGCACTATTTTATTTTCATTCCAAATACTCAAGTATATAGAACATTTGTTAATACACGTTATCAAGCAATTATGTTAAACTAATTATTACCATAAAATACAAAAAAAATATGTGAGATATTTGCGTCAGTTAAGTCGAGAAAAATGCAAACTGGTTTATCTATGCACATCAATAGATGACTAATAAGGCCTGATTGTTAGAATTCTTATCTTCCCGCCCGGAAGTTTCAAATTTGGCTCCCAAAGAAACCCGAAAAATGTGTCGCGTTCGGGATTTTCCCACCATTAATTTAACAAGGAAGGAACAATCTTTCAAATACCAGGAGCCTATTACTAATATATCTTATGTAAATTGAACTTCACTTAAAAATAGAAAAGTAATAGAAAAAAAACAATTGAGACGAACCCAACACAATAACAAAGCAAACCCATAAAATTGAATCAATTCATTTCGGCAAGAACTTTTTCACTTTTCTCTTGTAAGTAGTCTTACATTACGAAAGTCAATACAATTTCCATACTGATTACCCAATTTGTGATGTATTGTTATGCTAAAGTTAAACAAATTATTCAACTTGTGGATGTTACGGATACCCTGGACGGATATGGTCAGCAACACAAGGGTTGTTCAAAGAGCCAAAGTTGATAGATTGTTGCTGACTAATATAAAAATCCGAAAGGTGTCCTATTGGGGTACTCAAAGTACAAATTACTGCACCTGATCATCCAAGGCAAAATATAAGGCCGAAGAGGTGTTGGCAGGAGGCAAATCTCCTGGTTCCGCAATATACGTGATTGGACTGGGATAAGGGGCGTTGGAGATCTTTTTCGGGCTGCCGGGGACAAATATATCTATTCTCAAATGATATTTAACGTTGGGGGACCTGACATGACACTGAGAAGAAGTGAATCCTTTGCGGGTTTGAACTTTTTCGGATAAATGGATGTATCATATAATGATGACGAAAGAACCATTTACTTCAAACCTGGGGGGTTCATGTTCTATGGAGTTCGAAACCGGGCGTTTTGTGTTCAATGGAGTCACATAAAAAGAGCCCCTCTATATTTTTTTACGTAAGATCAAAAGTACTTTTATGTTCAGTTGGAAACAAAAGTAAAAATTTAATTGGAAATAACCCTGCCAGGTTGTCTGTTTACAATTAAAATAAAAACAAATAATTTTTGTTTTTGAAATTTCTTACAATAGTTTTTGTTATTTTTCAATTATTTCTTCGAGTAATTTTATCTTAAAATGAAAATAGTTCTACCCCAATTAATTTTTGTTTGTATTGAACTTTTGTTTTCCATTATAAAATAAAATATGAAAAGTTTGCTGGCATCTTAATAGTAATTTTTATTTAAATTTAACTCAGTTTACAAAATGGAAAACTTGAAATATCGCGTTATTTACGAGTGCGAGTTCCACCGTGGCACCAGTGCTGCAGAAACGGCTCGAAGGATTAATGATGTGTATGGCGACGGTGCCGCAAAAGAAAACACAGTGCGTTTTTGGTTCCAACGTTTTCGTTCTGGAAATTTCGACCTGCAGAACAAGCCCCGTGGACGGCCGGAGACCAAAGTTGATAATGAAGAATTGAAGGCTTTTGTGGAAGCGGATCCATCGCAAACCACGTCCGAGTTAGCTGCAGGCTGCGGTGTTAGTGATAAAACTGTTTTAATCCACTTGAAGCAAATTGGGAAGGTGAAAAAGCTTGAAAGGTGGGTACCTCACGAATTGAGTGAAGCAAATCAACAAACGCGCGTTGACTGCTGCGTTGCATTACTCAACCGGCACAATAATTAAGGGATTTTGAATCGAATCATTACCTGTGGTGAAAAGTGGATCCTGTATGATAATCGGAAGCGCTCATCGCAATGGCTGAACCCTGCCGAACCAGCCAAACCATGCCCCAAGCGAAAATTGACTCCAAAAAAGTTACTTGTGAGCGTTTGGTGGACTAGTGCTGGTGTCGTTCACTACAGTTTTCTTAAATCTGGCCAGACGATTACGGCAGATGTCTATTGTCAGCAACTGCAAACCATGATGGAAAAGCTAGCTGCTAAACAACCGAGGCTGATTAATCGCTCTAGGCCACTGCTGCTTCATGATAACGCTAGACCACACACTGCACAACAGACGGCTACCAAATTAGAAGAGCTTCAATTGGAATGTCTAAGACATCCACCGTACTCTCCGGACCTTGCCCCAACAGATTACTATTTTTTTCGAAATTTGGATAACTTCTTGCAAGGGAAAAAATTCAACTCCGATGGGGCAGTCCAAACCGACTTCAAAGATTTTATTGATTCCCGTCCGAATGGTTTTTTTAGTAAAGGGATCGATGAACTACCTATGAGATGGCAAAAGTGCATAGATAGCAATGGTACATACTTTGATTAAATAAATATATTATATTAAAAAAAAATCAACTTTATGTTCCTCCCAAACAAAACGCCAATTTCATATGTAAGGACCTAATATATATATATATATATATATATATATATATATATATATATATATATATATATATATATATATATATATATATATATATATATATATATATATATATATATATATATATATATATATATATATATATATATATATATATATATATATATATATATATATATATATATATATATATATATATATATAAATATATATATATATATATATATATATATATATATAT
>CATKWJ010000843.1:0-30000 GCA_949825065.1 Odontocerum albicorne
TGGACATCGGAGAAAATTAATAATTAAAGAATAACCAAGCGAGTATACAAGTCAGAAGTGCAAAGCGTGCTTGTAAGTAGTCGAACGAAAACATAACTGGATTAATAAGACCAAGTTTTTAAAGAAGGTAAAGTGAGAATTTTGAATAAGAAAAGATTGTATGAGACAAGATATACACATATAAGTTTGAAGGGCGTGATATATGATATATATGTGAGTAGATATAATTTTTTGGAGATCTGTTATCTCTGCCTACCCTGCAAGAGACATGACTTGATGATATGTATACATGTATTTTTTCCTTTTTTTTTACTTAAGAATTATAAATTTACCTTCTTACGTGCATCATGTAGACACATATGCTAATTTTGTGTATTGGAATATGTAGACAGACGAGAACAAATACACATAATATATAAAACTTTAACAAAAGTTTTACAACAAATAATGATATAAACAATACATAAATATTAACGTGGTGATGGAAGTAATAAAGTTCCAAAGAAATCTTTTTGTCCGTGATACCGAAAGATAGAGAAGTACATATAAAATATTTAGTGAAATAAAAGTATAAAGCAAAATACTCGTATTCGACAACCCTTCTAACAAATATTTACAGCGCTGCTTGATATTAAGTTCCTAGCGTATGTGAGGATCTTAGAAGGAAAGAAGTTTGTTTCGGGTCCAATTTTCATTTAGGACCTTAATAAATACATCCCGTCTAGTTAAAAATTTATCGAAATGGTTTTTGTTACCTCACTGCGTTCTGTAGTATTGCCAACACACATGACGAAGAAATTCAAGTTTCATTCCTACTCGAAGCATTTGAACCCGAAAGCTCGAGTCGAAGAAAAAATATTTCTTCATAAATTCTCCAACTTTATCTTGATATACTCGTATATTATGTTAATCATAAAACTTGTAATCTTGCAATATTTGAATACAAACTTTAAATTATATTAATTTTAAGGATTAACAAAGATCTTTTTAATACTTTCATTTGAACAGAGACATAATGAAAATTATTTAAGAAGAAATGCCGAAATGCAAACAATTTTATGTGGTAACCACTAAAAAAGATAGAGAGCAATAATTATTCAACATGAAAAAAATTGATTTCACGAATAAATCTGATTTTTGTCTGTTCGACATCCAGGTCAAGTAATTTTTATGATATTGTAATTTGTTTTATCAAACACTGTTTATTCCACTTTTTGTAACGGTGTTACCCAGTATCAGTTCGAGCAGAATTTTGTCTTTTTTGTGCTCCCCTGATTATGAGGTGAAAGCTTTGAAACCAGTAGTGTTATACAGTTCCAAAAAGTGGAATAAACAGTGTTTGATAAAATAAATTACAATGTCTTTAAACCTCCACAATGTTAATGCCTTAACTATAAACAATAAATAGTTTTTATGAGTTTTGGAAATACAATGATGGACTAATCTATGGCCAGAAGTCATAGACCGACTCAAGTACTAATCTCTTACTTTTGGATTTCGGGATTTGTATTTTAAATCGGACATAATCGCCCTAAACTTTCAATTGCTATAATAAAACCAAGTGACTTACCTTATTTAAGGAAGCTACGACAAACTTAAAATATTAATTTCTTTATTAAAAAATAATTGAGATGCAGTATTTGTTGTTGAGATCTGATTATGAATTTTGACTTAAATGAAATATTGCGTGGATTGGATAAAGATTAAATTTTGAAATAAGAATATGAAAATTATTTTAAAATGACATTTTATATAAAATGAGATATTTTTTACTTAAAAAAACTTACTGATTGAAAAGTTTAACAAAAATAAACGAACTCTTGAATAAATTTAAAAAGTTTCATAAAAATAAACGAACTCTTGAATAAATAAAAAATTTAATAAAAATAAACGAACTCTTGAATAAATTTAAAAAAAATATGTATTGAAAAAAAAAAACATTTAAAATACAATTGTCGGTCGTACAGAAATCTCAAATCATAAATTTGATTTTAAATTATAATTGTATAAGGATTATCAATAATTTACATGCATACATACCATCACGGCATCTCCCTATTGGGGCAGGCAGAAATGAAAAAGGGCCATACTTTCCTATCATGACACACATATTTTGCTTCTTTTACATACATATACCTTCCCACCAGCTCCTACGATTTCTAGACCTTTTACATTTCCTTCTTTCAAAATATCATGCACTACATTCAATCATATTTTCAAAGGTTTTTCTCTATCTCGCATTTCACTCATATTTGCAATGTATATTTGTTTTATTAGTAGTTTTTTTATTCATTCGTTCCACGTGTCCAAACCATTTTAGAGTGATCTTCTTAATCTTGCTCAACACATCAGCCTTAAGTTCACACTCATTCCTAATCACTCCATTCTTTTCTCGTGTATTCTTCTAAGTGCACGTATTTCTAAAGAATTTATTCGATTCATATGTATCAGTCATATTCTACGTCTACGTTTTACTCCCATATATTAATGTTGGCACCAAAATAATTATCTTAGGAGACAATTATCTTAGGAGATTTCGAGATACTGTCCGGATCAAATATATTTCCCGTATAAATGTCTCAGTACCTCATTGATGTTGTTTCCTTACAGAGTTCGATTACTTCTTGACTCTTCTATCATCTGGGAAAATACCACCCAAATAGCAAATAGCAGATTTTCTCAACTTGCTCCAATCTCTCATTACCGCACTTACTTTCCCTTTCACACTTTTCTATCGCCATAACTTTGAATTTCGCAATATTCATTCTCAGATCTTTATCTTCGCATTTCTTATACAATTTACTTACTAAAATAAATCTTAATTCTCCGCCAACACCGCAGCAATTATTCGATTCTTTTCAGTTCTATTTCACGTTCACATTTACTTAGAAATACTTATATTATCAATACTCTTTATGAAAGTAACATCTTAATTCGATCTTTACTCTATATTTATCCCATAGAAATGCTTATTGTTGCCTCCCCAAGTTATTAATGAGTTCCCTCGTATCTTTCCATATTGTCTGTCAGTACAACTTAGCCGGCTTATCTCACTCAGTTGGAAACAAATTATACTCGTGACCACCTTAGTTCGAAACAGAAGTTTTCAAACTTCTATGAAGCATTTACGACTATCTTATAGATATCTTCCATTTCAGGTGTATCGTTTTATATTTCGAGGATTTTATTCTTATTGAAAGTGTTGAGTATGATCAATAAATTTGTTATTTTTGTTTTTGTAAAATTTTACAAAATTAATAAAGTAAATCTACTGATAGTGTATTCCACGTTTTTCTACACCTTAGAGCTCAAATATTAGAAATAATACAATTTATTTCCATTTTTGGCCCGTCTCTTAATTTTGACATCTAAATAAATTCTCTATTTTTTAGACTTTACGTATATGCGAAATATATAAATTTCCACAACCTTTTGTTTCTTTCACTACTACTTTATAATAACGGTATTTTTCCCATTTCATGTGTTTATACTAAATATTTATACAATAGCAATATAATTTTATTATTCAGGAATTGACCGATAAATTTTAATATATTGAAGTACCAGATATGATACGTTGCTTTGAAATAAGTTATTTAGCACAGAGTCACGATAAAAGGAGCCCAGAAGTATAACTGAAGGAGTAAGAGCTCTCCACCTCAGCTGCATCAATTTTGTTGAGATTGTATTTTATTTTCTACAGTCAATATATGCATAATTAAATAGGAAGCATTGCATAAAAAATACCTTAGATTTTCAAGATGTTCTAATAAAATGTACTGTACCAAAAATTATAAACAATTTAATGAAAAATCTTAATTTCTTCCTCACAGATGGCATTATCTTTTTACTTATAATTTTTTTTAAATAGTGTATTTTATCCCAACTATATTGGTTTATTACATAGAGTTGCCAAATATTATTTTCGAAAAAAAGAGACTCGTTTTAAAGCAACATAAAATCTTTGTTACCTGTATTTCTAGAGTGTTGCATTAATTTCCAGTTACTGTTAACCTCAGATAATTTAAAGACGCGTTTCAAAAGACAACTATTGATTTTATTGATAACGATTTTTATGTAACTATGGAGAGTTGTATAATCTTATGGGTGACAGCGATTTTATCCACATAATTGCGAAATAATTTCTCACAAAGAGATATGAAAACAACATGAATTTATTGGAACATGCTTTTGGCTACATTCCATCTAGATTTTCTGTGCAATTTTATCAAACAAATATACTTATATTAAATGGTTTTAAGTTGTGTAATAACAATTATTAAAATAAATTAGGCAATAAATCAAATTATTCATATAATTGTCTAAGATTTAAACGCGCATTATTATGTTTCTGTCTAGTACCTACAATGTTTCAAGTAACGTGTTTTTGTCTGCTTTGCACATAATTTTGACTAAAATATCAAAACTTCTTTGTTATGTTTTTTTACTGAGCAATTCGAGGATAATGACTTTCGTGGATCAGTGATAAAATTATTGCTGTACATCTCAAAACTTTTATTCCTTTCCTGGTAGTGATAAAAAAAATAACTTAACTATAATTGTGTCGTAATCTGTTCGTTTGTTAGAAATTGCTACATAGTACTAAGCCCACCAGGTCGAGTTAAACAGTACAATGAATTAAAGACGGCAAAGAAATATATTCGAATATATTAATAACTCTAATGCTGCAATTTTTATTTTAACACCAAAAATAAAAAAAAAACATGCCGTCTCTGTGTCTTGTGGTACGCATAAGGTGATGAATGAAATGAGTTTGAGATAAAATTGATATTCCAACATCTTTAAGAGTCCTTGAACGGGAAGAGTTCTCGATTATTCCCGATTTTACACATCTTTTATCCTACGTTTACGTGTAAATTTCTCTATATCGTTTACCAATCTTGCTCGGATATATTTATGTGGTGTATATGTTCGCTTTTTATTTATAATATATTTTTTATATATAATAAAGTTTACAAAAATAAAGTCAAATAAAAAAAAACTGTTTAAAAAATAGATGTAATTTCAACTTATTTTTCATATATTGAAATAACGATACACATAAAACTAGAAATTTTTTCTTTTTTTTTTCCCTCACTTTTTTGTTATGATTTTATTTTTTTTATTTGTTATTATACTCTTTACAGCGCAGTTGTGATAAATGCACTTGATCTTGCGAACAAATTACCCGCACTGCAGAAATAATGATACGCCTCCATTTCTCATGGTCAGTAGCACTTCTACTCACTCTTGGAGTTAGATGCTGATTGCGTTCCTTAGGAGGTCTGCTTGACAGGTCTGGCAATTTTTTTATTTTATTATTTTTTTCTATTTATTTTACACATGACAAGAAATATACATAATTTGCGAAAAAACAACGGGTAATTTAATTTGGACACACAATTTTAACTCTTTCCCCGCGGGGAGCACAAACGCCTGTGATCTGACGACAATCCAAGTTTCAAATCACAAATACTTAAAAAGAATGACACAAAACCGGAATAAAAATTGAACTAAAATTTAAAATAATCTTTATTCTAGCGACATCTCTGAAAACCTTGTCAAATAATATATTAGTTTATGAGATATTGTTGAATAAACAGAGCGCCGAATTTTTTTGGTTTATCAATATTTCCAGCATTAACGACCTGTCGCGCGGATCGAGTCCTGCGATGAGTCTGTCTTACGTAAATAAACATTACTAAGTCTCTCTTACGTAAATAAACATTACTAGTGCTATATGCATTTGAATGGGTGAGTGTCATGAAGCATTGATTTGATCGTAGCATTCCTTTGTTTATTTTACGTAATGTTAAGTTTATCTCCTTTATTTAATGAGTCTCCTTAAGAGTAATGACTATTATTTATTATCAGAAAATTACTTAAGTGTCATGTTTACTTGGTGTTGTAATCAAATATCAGTGGTTCTAAACAAAATATGTGTTTAAACTTAGAAATTAAAAAACCGCTGAAATTGTGCCGCGCACAGGATTCGTGGAATTTGATTTTTAACGCGGTGAACAGGTTAATGGATCTGGGTTTGTTGCCTTTCCAGTAAACTAGGTTTTTTTGTCTATATCTCACTGAGGACCATTACGTTATTGGTTTGCTTTGTGATTGGGATCTTTCTATTTTTTCTTGGATGACTAGTCCTCTACTGTTTCTTTTCTTCTGATAATGTATCGTTATAATTATAAAGACAGTCGCCAAAGAATAAAAATTATAATCAATTTTCACGTGTTTTCATTTTCTTCGTCACTCTCCGTATACGGTTAAATCATTCGGCAGTAAAAAGAAGCTCCATTGAACTTGGATATAATTATCATGAGAATACACCAATGAGAATCGTATCTCACATATAAATTAGCAAATTGAATAATGTTTTTGGGAAGACAAATATCCAAGCAACGGCTCAATTTATTGGGATGTTTTTCTTATTTTCACGAATCACTTCATGAAATAAATCCAATCGTATATTTTATGATACTATTTATTCGTCATAATCTTTTCCGATTGGATTTTCTGTTTTATTATTATGAGCAATGAAATCGATTATTACAGTTCGGAAATTCTAAGATGAGTCCTGTGACAGCTCACAAATTTGCCCCAATACAACTTTATGAAATGTATTTACCTAAATAACTTGCTATTTATTAGAATTGAGGCTTATATTAAAGTTGATAAAATAATTAAAATTACTGAACATCGTTACAAGGTTGTATTAGGGCAAATTTGTGAGCTGTCACAGAACTCATCCTAGAATTTTCGAACTATAATGGTTTGTATGTGTTTCTTTGTATTTATTTTGTAAAAGAACATTTTTTTAAGTGATTGGTCATGTATTCAAATGCTTTAATCGAAACTTTAACTTTCTAAGATGTGCTCCGTGTCCTTATTGATAAGACATTTGTATTCTAACTCGGGGGTTGCGAGTTCGATTCTCATCTTCATGGTTGGCTGGAAAACACTGATAAGTGACAGTAAATTTACCAAGTTTTACTGTATACAAAAAAAGCAGTTACGTAAATGTGCAGTAGTAATACATTATCTACTGCCCATTTACGTAACTAAACAGAAGATACACAAAACCTCTTCGACTTGATTTGTATAAATTACTCATTGGTGGATTTACCATCGTGCAAAAATCGCTTCTGAACGATCCGTAAGGTGTTAAGGTAGACTATAAGGAAAACCAGAACCCCTTAAAAATTGTTGCAACGGAATCTGAAACAATAGCCTCTAGGTCAGAAGAAGGGCGTCTCGGCAAGACCGTATTTGGTATATATAAGGTAACACAAATATCTTCTGACTATTTTTTCAAACTTATGCTGCAGAGTAGTGTGAAATTCATTATATTTAAATGCATACTACAAGAAAAATGCAATTTTTCTGTAATTTTATTCAAATGACTTAATCTCACGTTTTTCCTTTAAGAACTTGTAACCAACATCACCCGATAAAACAGACTCAGTCCTCTATTGTAGGGTTATTTAAAATGCAAAGTGTACGTTATCAAGCATAGAACTTTGAAACAGCTCAAAGAAACATTTACCAAGAAATCGAAAAATTACCAACCGAGACAGTGAAAAAGCCAAGCTTTGCACAGTGGTTTGAGGTGGAACCTGTCTTATTTTATATTAAGAAATTGAGAATGAAAACAAACCGGCATTCGCGCTACTTTGTATTTGAATTAAGAAATCCTTTGTGGTTTCGATTACATTTCAGGCTTTCCTAGTCATAAAATGATCGCATTTAAGTGTTTCTTTTCAAACAGATGAAACGTGTCATGGAGTTTAATGACTTTTACAGAAAAGTGAATACATTCTCTAAAATAAGCATTAGAGACATGCCAGTTCCACTTTATGATAGCATTGTCAAATTGGCATTCAGAGTTACAGATGTGTATTATATATACTACGAAAATGATTTAAATAGATTTAAAAACTAATGTATTCACAATAAGCTAGTTAATTGTAAGAAACTGTTTTATAACAAATAGCTCACCAAATATAACATGTATTACCTTGAATATAAAAGAAAGAAAATAAAAAATTGTGTCAAATTTGTTCACGTTTCTGTAAATACCACGAAGTCTAAAATTAAACTTTTAAATATTAATTACGTTTCGATTTGTTCTGTTCCACGATTCTGTATTAGTTTTTTTAATCTCACTCACTACCGTTTTGCACACATAGAAGTAAAACCTTAGCCTAATTATATTCAAAGAGGCGGCAGAAGGTGACTAAAATAATACGCAATGAAATGTTGCTCCTGATTTGGAGTTCAGAATTGGCAGGAAGTAGCAAACACTGTTCGTAATAAAACATTGTTCCTTATTTGGGTAGTGTCAAAGTTTTTTCAGATATACTTTAGTGTTGTTAGTCATGTCCAAATAGACATAGATATCATATAAGTGAAGATGGGCCTTAGCAATATATGCAAACTCGTTGCATATTATCAGGAGCAAATCTTTTATACTATGCGTATCCAGAAAGTAAGTGTACTGAGGCTCTCACGACCGGATGGATTTTATTTTCGACATGTTGGCTACACTTCTGTGTAGTCTGACCCTTCCCCTCCACAACGAGACCAGTTCGAGGTCAGTACGTTGAGAAGTGTCGACGCGACAACACGTTTCGTGAAAAATGTCAAACCAATCTCCCGCCAAGTGCGAAATACGTGGCGTCATCCGTTATCTCGTTTGGAAGGGAAAACCTCCGGTTGAGGTTTATAATAAGGTGAAAACTGCATATGGTGATAAAGCTATGAATCGTACGATTGTGTACAAGTGGTGTCACGAGTTTAAAAACCGTCACGTCACACCTCTTCACCCTCCGCCAAAAAGTTCAAAACCACAATTTCAGCCAAGAAAATCATGGCATCCGTGTTTTGGGACTCTCAAGGCATAATTTTAATTGAATATATGCCTCAAGGGGAGACCATCAACTCTGCAAGATACTGTGAGACCCTAAAAAATTGCGGAGGGCGATTCAGAATAAGAGGAGAGGCATGCTGACAAAGGGAGTCTGCCTGCTGCACGACAATGTCAGACCACACACGGCCAACGCCACGAAGGAACTGCTCGCCTCGTTTAAATGGGATGTCCTGAACCATCCCGCGCTTTCCCCTGACCTAGCACTTTCAGATTACTATCTCTTTACCTCCCTGAAGCTGCACATAGGTGGAAAAAGGTTTTCAACCGACGAGGAGGTAAAGGAGGAGGTGGAGAAGTGGACGGAGGGGTTGGCGGGAAACTACTTCGAGGAAGGCATCAAAAAGTTGATACCCCGCTTCACCACCTGCATTGAGAGGAATGGCGACTATGTCGAAAAATAGCTTACATATGTACTACGGTAACCACGTAATTTTTTTGTTTAAATAAAAAAAATTGTAACCTACAAAAATTTAATACACTTACTTTCTGGATATGCCTCGTACATTTATTTATTCGTCATTTTTGCAATTTCATGTTTCAGATATCAGCCTGAAATATGAAATAAAGAACATTTAAGACTACAGAAAACAAAATTCAAACCTGGTCTTCCAGAATGCATAGATAAGAAAACAAAAACAGCGTTTTTATCTTACGATAAATGGTGACGTTAACTGCAAAGTTTTTTAGGTCCCAAGTTGTGAAGAACCTTCTTTAAATTTTAAGAGCACCTCAGACTGAAGAAAATAAAATTAAGAATGAATAAAAGCATACACATCAGAGCTGCTTTTAATACACCAAATCTTTTACTTCCCTTTGGAAGATTTAGATTAAAATATTTTGACCGTATACGTGCGATGGCAGATAATACTTGCATACCATCAAGCCGTTCCCTACTGAAGTAGACAGAGAGGGCAAAGCGCCAGATTTTTCCATCTCGACATACACATTTCACCTATTTTCATCCATTTACCTTCTCGTAGAGTTCTTGCGATTTCCTTACCTTCTTACTTTTTGTTTTATTAAAATATAATTATTTTCATTTAACAAAAGTTTTCTTAGTATTTCTCTACCATGCCTTACACTCACATTCGCACTGTTTATTCGTTCATTTATTTCACATGTCTCAGTCGTCACAGAGTATTCTTCTTCATCTTATTCAATACATCATTTTGAGTTCACATTCATCCCTAATCACCGGTATGTTATCATACTTTGTGGAGCCGTGTATAATTCTAAGTGCAAGCCTTTTTATAGCATTTATAGAGCTTTTTTTTTCACGTATAGATGTTCAAATATAATAGTCCAAACTAATCCTACTGAAATTCAACTAAGAGCATGGTCAAGAAAGACATCGATTAACTAAATAACTTAGCTTGTTACGAGGCTAGACGTAAGACTTTATTAACATCACTGCGGTGAACAATGGTTAAATAGTGATTAGAAGAGAACATTATAATTAAAGTCATTTTTCCAAATTGTGACTTTCAATTGAAAATATAAAAGTATACGGCTTTTATCTTAGTTTCTTTTATTACAAAGCTCCAGCAATGCCGAGTTTAAAAATCTATTGTTAACTCCATCTCACTATCTAATGAGCTGAACTTTCCTTAATTACAAAGCCTGAATATATTTTTGAAGTAAGAATGAAAATATTCTGATTGTTTTCATATAATTTAATTCATAACATTTCATTATTGTTAAATGTGAAATATTCATGTGGCCCTTACTTAGTCTTCAAATATAGAAATTTTCAAATTTGTATTTCTTGTTAGATGTATGAGGATTTTTTATGAGATTTCTAACTGTTTTTAGTATTTTACTATTTTGAAAATGTATCAATCAAAATGACTTAGTTCAGAGAGTTCTTCAACCTCAAACTTCTAAATATTCTATAATCATCACTAAAATTCTTTCTGGAATGATGACGACTGCGCTGGATCCTGCGATTGATTTCAACCCTGCGGGCTGTCGATTCCTAATCGTATAGATACTCGTTACTTACAGATTATGGAGATGATGTTTTTTTAACTTGAAAAAAGGCATAAACGATTAAGCGGAAAGAATTTTTCATACGTTGATAGAGTGATCAGGTGAGAATACTTCAAGGATTTAGTTTATCATTTTGTGAATAGTGAGCTGGAATTAATTGTTTTGAATCAGGGTGGTAATGAGAGGATTTAAGTAGCTTAAAAGAGTATAGTGAAATCATTTGGTCAGTAAAGAAATACAATCTGCGATTAGAGGCACCCTTGTGTCGTTGTGTACTAAAGTTTTGCCTACACCCTAAGGAGTTCTGATCGCCATACGAGTTGCCTCGTTCACACGATTTGTATTTTGCAAAGAAAGATGGATTGGTGTTGCTGTAATTAAATGTGCGTAATTATTGGTCTTGTTATCGTCGTAACATATATGAGGAATTATGTTATATATGAGGAATTCTTATCTCCTAAAAGCTTGCTATAACTGACTCTTAAAGGATACACGGCTGTGTGAGAACTTTGGATTTTTTTGGTGATGCTGCAAATGTGTCGACTCCAGGTAAGTCCCTTATCTAGGGTGACAACATAGTATTTTGCGTTGAAGCTCTACGGGACTTTTTAACCAAACAGTGAACTCCTAAGAACACGTTGCGCACGACTTTTGAGAAAGATTACGGCGACACCTTTTTTGGAGCTTAGGTGGATGTGCTAGACAGTACAGTACACCATGATTCAAGTTCATTTCTACTTCTTCTTTTTGTAAAATAAGATGTAGAAAATTTATCTGTGCTATTAGCGTATTGAGCGGTGAACACTTTGTTATCTGGGAGTTGGGGTTGATACATATCGTGCGAATATAAATCGAATAGAATAGGTGATAGTATGCTATTTGAATAACACCTGCTAGTATTGGATAGAGTGATTGAGTAATGCAATTAACTTTTCCGCGGAAATTGGGATTTTTTAAAAGGAAAATATGAAATTTATTTGATTACTGTAATCGAAATACTAGCGATTTTATGTATTTTATTAAATATTTTATGAAACACCGTTATGTTAGATAGTATCAAAAACTTTAGCTGCATCAAGTGATGGAAGACAAGTTTTTTAATATTAAAAGAAGTTATAATTTTCTCGGTGACGCAGAATGATTTTGGTAGAAACTATGTTACGTTGGAAATTTGGAGTTGTATTATTTCTTTGAGTTTCAATCTCCAGGCAATCAGAATAATTATTTTAAACACTTTGCCGACGGAAGATAAAAGGCTTATAGGGCGGAGATTTTCGGGATTAAGGGATATTTTACTGATTTGAGGATCATGATAGCATTTGCAATTTTTAAAGAAGACAGAAAATACTGAAGGCTTAGGCAATGCATTAAATATTGTTGTAAGTGCAAGTGAACTTAAGTACAGTATTTTCTGCCTCAAAAAATACCTATTCGTCGATTATCTAGTGGTTTTTTGTCACAGATTAAATAACAGGTTTGAAAAATATTTTATACTTCATTCCTTTTTTTTTGTCCGCAAATGACCATCGACGGTTTGTATTCGACAGACCGGTACATTGTCTGATCCTATTGCATAGCAAAATAGAGAAAACATTGACTGGCAAAATCGAACATCTTCCGAATGGTAAGATCAAGTGAAGACTACCACATGTCTACCATTATTAAATATCCTCTATTCAGCATTCAGCAAAGTGTCAAGAAAGATGGACAAGTGTCATTCATGAAGTTGATAGTGGAACATCTCAAATGTAACATACCATAACCCTCAGCACTGACGTGTCTGCGAAGAAGAATTCTTATATAGTTTTGTCCATGAAGAATTAGTTATACTCGTATTATAGAATGAAGCATCTAAGGTAGTTGATGCGTTTAGTTATTCCGCAGTTAAAAATGTCTTTGAATCTGCAAAGAATATATTTTTCGCTTTTGTTGGATTTTTAAAATCAAAATCGTCATGGCAATGGCTAGGTTTAAACACAAAAACTCTGTTTTTTATTTCAATGAAAGGTTTTTGTTTCAAACATATACGGAATCACCCTATACAAAAATCCACTCCCATTTGGCCTCATATGGTCCATTTAAACTGCTGAAAAATTTCGATAATAAAATAAAAAAACCTAAATCGTTCCATTTATTTTTCATACGGTGGTCCTTTTCTCACGTCGCTATCGCGATAGGATGGAAAATTTGAATATTTTGGGCACAGGAAAGGATAAAACTAACAAGACATTAAGGAAGATTTATCCTGCTCCATGGATGATAGTGAAGATAAACTAGTCTTCTGTAGAAAAACCTATTTGCGAGGTGCTTTAAAAGAATCCAAAATAAATGTTGTGAAATCGAAGGTTTTGGAGATGGAAAGATGGGATTTGAAAATGGTGTGAAGTGAATATGTGGGCAAGAAGCACGTGACACGATCATAAATCATTCTAAAATAGTATTTTGGTGAACGATAATTGTATACGAGATAAAAAGAGAGATTTATTGCTTGTGTACAAAATGTTAATAATACCAAAACAAAAATATTAAATATTTATTAGCAATACTCGTACAATAAAACTTAACGTTCAAAAATAATTTGCATTATGTTTGTTTGGGATACTTGAAACTAAAACATATAACATACTTGTCGTCTCGCTATTTTACTTTCAGAGTAGAAAAAAAGGATAGGGTGCAAGATTTTCTTATCGTGACGAATATATCCTTTTTTCATCTACACATAAACAGTATATTCTCACACAACTCCTTTATTTTCTCTGACTTCTCTCATTTTCTTCTTTCAAAATTACGGCCCAGCCATAAATGACTCCGTATTTTTTTTACTGTGCTTCCCATTTATGCTCATTTAAGACTCATTTTGTCACTATAAACACAAGTTTTTATTTCGTCATTATCATTGCATTTATTTTTTATTTATTTAAACTAAACGAAATATTAAAACGATCCAGAAGACGTTTCTGAAATGTTTATTTTTGTCTCGGTATCTTATTGTACATGACATGCTTGACTAGGATCTCTTATTAAATAACATCCGCCTTCTTAAACCCACTGGAAGTAGAATTACATTTAATTTGATGTTTCTGTATAAAATTATTCATTGTATCATTGACAGCCCCGATATATTGGCTAAAATTAATTTCTAGAATCCTTTTAGAAAACACGCGGAACATTTTGCAATTCAAATGTGACAATATCAATTTTCCCACGACCATGGCTCGTTGTAATTTGTCAAGCGTGAAAATGTAACCATTGAGAATTTCCACGTCTGATATTTTTACGGAGTAGTTGTTGAGTCCATAAGGATCCATCTCTAGCATCTTGACTGGGAGACTGGTTTACCATTTAATAGTCTATAAGGATCCATCTCTAGCATCTTGACTGGGAGACTGGTTTACCATTTAATAGTCTATAAGGATCCATCTCTAGCATCTTGACTGGGAGACTCGTTTACCATTTAATAGTCTATAAGGATCCATCTCTAGCATCTTGACTGGGAGACTGGTTTACCATTTAATAGTCTATAAGGATCCATCTCTAGCATCTTGACTGGGAGACTGGTTTACCATTTAATAGTCTATAAGGATCCATATCTAGCATCTTGACTGGGAGACTGGTTTACCATTTAATAGTCTATAAGGATCCATCTCTAGCATCTTGACTGGGAGACTGGTTTACCATTTAATAGTCTATAAGGATCCATCTCTAGCATCTTGACTGGGAGACTGGTTTACCATTTAATAGTCTATAAGGATCCATCTCTAGCATCTTGACTGGGAGACTGGTTTACCATTTAATAGTCTATAAGGATCCATCTCTAGCAACTTGACTGGGAGACTGGTTTACCATTTAATAGTCTATAAGGATCCATCTCTAGCATCTTGACTGGGAGACTGGTTTACCATTTAATAGTCTATAAGGATCCATCTCTAGCATCTTGACTGGGAGACTGGTTTACCATTTAATAGTCTATAAGGATCCATCTCTAGCATCTTGACTGGGAGACTGGTTTACCATTTAATAGTCTATAAGGATCCATCTCTAGCATCTTGACTGGGAGACTGGTTAACCATTTAATAGTCTATAAGGATCCATCTCTAGCATCTTGACTGGGAGACTGGTTTACCATTTAATAGTCTATAAGGATCCATCTCTAGCATCTTGACTGGGAGACTGGTTTACCATTTAATAGTCTATAAGGATCCATCTCTAGCATCTTGACTGGGAGACTGGTTTACCATTTAATACTCCAATATATTTTTTTGCGATTTTACCTTAAATTTTGTATTCTCTTTGCCGGTCTTGTTTTTTTTTTCGTTGGAATTTGATTAAATGTATTTGATTGTTTTTTTACTTTCCATATTGTGCTATAAATTGGCATTTCATTCATAATTTTATAAAATTTATACTTACCATGAATCGTTAAATTTGATGGAAAATGTTGATTTGTTATCTTTTGTTTAATTATTGTTACTGTGGTATGTGAAGGGCACTCAGATAAAATTGATTTGATCACCAAATTAATATTAAAACCGGTCCCTATTATTTAGATATCGTTGAGTAATTATAAACTTTTATTATGTACATTACAACCTGGTGGACTAATTAACATGCGGCAGAAATCAAATCCATTCTTCCAATCAGAAAGCAAAATTAAAAAGCTTAGATGGGGAAAATAAATTACGAGATTATTTTAAGCTTTATAACTATTTTTTTTGTTTAAATTTGTTTAAAAAAATAGGATAGTTACAGCTACTTTTCAAAATAAAAGATTATACTACTCAAATAACCAAATAAAAAGCTGTAATCACACTCCTTAACAGCTACTCTTAAGATGAACTACGTTACTTCTGGCGTTTTTCTTAACAACGCTTTATTTATTCCAAAATATAATTAGGAGATACAAAAAAAACATAACATTTTTACCCTTAAGAATGACCAATGAAAATAATGTAACCTAAAACTGTTGAATATAAATAAAGTACAATGGAGTATTGTCTCATCAAGACCTGGTGAAATAACTGAAGGCAAAATCTTTTAATCACATTTTTGCGTTCGTTCCCTTTTGCTTCTTAAACTTGCGATGGATTTGTTCAGTATAAATGTTATATGTTGTTTATAGTTAAGGCATTAACGTTGTGGAGGTTTAAAGACATTGTAATTTATTTTAACAAACACTGTTTATTCCACTTTTTTTATGACGGTATAACCCTACCGGTTTCAAGGCTTTCACCTCATCTTCAGGGGAGCGTAAACAAGACTAAATGCTGTTCGGACTGGCACCGATATAGACACTTCAACGGTTGGAGGCGGGAGGGGTGAGAGGAAGGCTAGGTATAATTTCGGCCAAGAGCGGGGAGATTTTGGGGAAATAAGTATTCAGCAGATGCTCTGATCGGTATACTGACTTAGAAATTTCTAGGGCCTCCAATCTGTCCAATCTATTTCCGTTGTCGCTAATATGTAAGAATTTGGCATCATCGATAGAAAAAGTATGATTCTCACGGTGACAATGATTAGCCATTTCAGAATAAATTAGAGGATTTGTTAAAGCAGATTGGTGTTCACGAAATCTCTTTTCAAAAGATCTTCCTGTCTTTCCTATATAGAAATTATCACAGTCAGCACATAAAAGTTTATACACACCGCTGTTGTTAAGTATTCCATTTTTGCCTTTCCCATTAAATAAGAGTTTCCGGAGATTAAAGTTAGTGTAAAAAGCTGGCTGTCACGCCTTTTTCCTATTTTTAACAATATTAGGTTGTACACAAAAAAATACATATATTAGTTATAAAACATTACCAACATATGAGGTGTGACATATTCCGTTCAGCTCCGCCGGCTTCTTATGAGACAAGAACTCTTTAGATCTCTGGGGTTTGTTGGGTTCCCTTAACTCTGAATAACTCTCTCTCACTTACAACAGGACAAGGCGACTCAATTTAAACAAGTATAATTTGGAATGAAACAGTTTATTATATTGTAAAAAAAAGAAAAAAGAAAAAAAAATAATATATAAAAAAAAACTTGACGAAATGTCAAGAAAAAAAAAGTTAAAATTGGCAAGAAAGAATGTGTTGTATTTATCAAGGGAGATTTCAATAACAATTTGAAATTACTTTACTCGGTGGGTTTTTAGCGTGGCGACGAAATCCACATTAAAATAGAAGGAATAATATTCACCCGTAATTAAGATGGCGTCCTGGACTTCTGTGATATATGAGGAAGAGCAGCGTCGGACCTACGTCCAAACCTCACCACGTTCCGAACGGAATAGGAGGAGCCTGCGAGCGCCTGCTTCCCCTTGGCAAGGAAATACGAAAAACAGTGGTGCCAACCTCGACCAAAATCGTACGTGACAATGTTGTCATTGAATAAAAATGTACCTGACTGCAAGGGTAGGTACCCTTACTTTATTGTCTTTAGTATTTTAAAATATTCAAGTATTTCATAATATTTTAATCTTCCTGTTTTCAAGGCAAGCACATGGTCTCGACACCACAAGTTTCATAAATTATGATATGTCGCGAATTAACAATTTCGAGGACGTGAAGTATGCAATTTAACAAATATAGTCCTAACATGGCTTTATGTGACTTGGAATATTTTTGGTTATTTCATTTGATATATTTTTTATAAATAGGACTTTGCTCCATTCTCTCCTCCGAAATTATACCTAGCCTTCCTCTCACCCCTCCCGCCTCCAACCGTTGAAGTGTCTATATCGGTGCCAGTCCGAACAGCATTTAGTCTTGTTTACGCTCCCCTGAAGATGAGGTGAAAGCCTTGAAACCGGTAGGGTTATACCGTCATAAAAAAAGTGGAATAAACAGTGTTTGTTAAAATAAATTACAATAAATGTTATATTTTCTTATTTGTTGTAAATTATTGACCCCGTTCAAAAGGTTATAAATCGGTGCAATTATGTTTTCCTCCTGCTTTTTCCTCTTTATGATGAAAGCAGTTTTTGTAAGCCAATGTTAAAAAAATTATAACGAGACCCAATAAGTTTTCATAATATTTTTTTTATATAATTTTTGTAGTAAAATATTTGGATAACGTTAAACCGCACAAAAATTTTGTAGCACGATGTTATATTTTCAAATAAATGTATTCTGTGTTCAGCAAACATCTCCCTAGTACTACAGAATGGATATTTGTGGCAAAGCTGACGTAAAGCATTATTGTATCCAAATCGTGTCACCGTCTATTGGGCCATGGTATTGAGTCTTGGTAATGGCTACTAAAATATCTCATTGAAAATGTGAGCAATTTATAATTATTGATAAGTGTGATTTTTTGGAATCATTTAATTTTGACGGGGTAAACCACATACAATATCAGGCTCGTAAAATCCATCTGAATGCTCTGTTTTTGCAAGAAAAGAAAGTTATTCTTGGGAGGATATTTTGTTATCTGGATAGCTTCAGGCGAAACAAGTATTTGATTAAGATCATATCATTGTTTGAACATTAAAGATACATAATACGGCATGTTTTATCAGTCTCCGTCTTTGGCTTCTTATTTATATAATAATTAAGAAGATTTTTTTCACCGAGTATAACATATTGATTGTTTAATCAGTTTCGTTGAGTAATATTAGCTTCCGGAGTAATAAGTTGTTTGCACTTATTGTTCACCATCTAAAATTGATTAAGATAGCTGTTTCTGTTTGTTCGATTTAATCAACTCAACGATTTTATAGGCAATGCCATTTTGATACTAACTAGAAGCAGGGACTCTAAAAAATGCATTTATCATCTTGCATAATTATTTAATTCTAATAAATTGATATTTGTCCACACATCAGAGGAATCAATGTCGGTGCGAGTGTTTAAATGATTAAATTAAGTATACACTGCCGATAGTCATTTTTATAAAACTTTTTCATGCTTTAAAAAATTGTAAATTAAGTGTGCGTAACCAATGTTCATGTTTTTTTTAATTCTTTCATCGTTTGTAACTCTTTCATACTTTTAAAAATGAGTAAATTAAGTATACATACATAACCAATGGTCATTTTTTATAAAATTATTTTATCGTTTAAAATTCTTTCATGCATTTAAAACTAAATAAATTAAGTATACATAACCAATGGTCATTTTTTATAAAATTCTTTCATCATTTAAAACTCTTTCATACTTTTCAAAATGAATAAATTAAATATACTATACATAACCAATGGTCATTTTTTATAAAATTCTTTCATCGTTTAAAACTCTTTCATACTTTTAAAAATGAGTAAATTAAGTATACCAACATAACCAATGGTCATTTTTTATAAAACTCTTTTATATTTTTAAAACACGATCATAGTTTTAAAAATGAGTAAATTAAATAAACATAACAAATGGTAATTTATTTATAAAACTCTCATACAAAATATTTAAAATCCCTTATGAGCTACATTTCATTAATTGAAAACCACAAAACGCTTGAATTGAAATTTGATTGTAAACAGTGCTTTACATGTGAAATTTTACTAACATATCTTTGTATTATATTGTATGTCCTTCTCACTTGGTGAAATTAGGAAATCAAAGTGCACAGTTTTAGTGGTTTTAGAATTTCTAATTCTAAAATTATAGGCAACAAATTAATATGTAAAAAATTATGTGCCAATCGACTTATTTTATTTCCATGTACATAGTATCGTCTCTGAAAAAAAGCCGGGAGAATTTCAATTTGTGGATGTGCATATAAAACAATCTGAAATATTTAAATGAAATATTTTTTAAAGATTAATTTTGATAATGTATTTACATTCATTTTTTTTAATATGTGAGTCAAGTATTGTACGTGGTTACTGTTTATTGTAAGTAAATTATTAAATACGAACTCTAGACTGTATAGATACAAGCTTGAATACGAATGAAAATAATTAGTTTTTTAATGAAATATTCATATGTGACTTTTATTAGATTTCAAAAACAAAATAGTATGATGCTTGTTTAATACATAATAATTCAATTTGTATTGGATTATACAAAAATACATTATATTTTGATATATTTTTTACTAATCCATGTATAAACTTATACATTAATGAGAAAATTTAACACCGACATACTGTTTTGTACTGAAAATTAAAAAATTAAATCTACCCCAAAAAAATGGCACTCTGTAAAAGCTATTAATGAAGCGATTGCTAGAAATCTATAAATCTATAAAGAAATTTATAAAGATATATTTTTTTATTTAATGGGTTAATTTATAAAAATATATAGTTGCATATTAATCATTCTTATGATCATCACTTTATTTCCTTCGTTTTAGGATTTATTCAAATAAAGATACAATAATTAAATGGAAATCACAATTATTTCAAAGGTAAAATTTTAAGATCAGATAAACTTTAAATTTTGATAACATTATCTACAAATGGAATCATTTAAGCAATATCAAATAGTATATTTGCTATTTTGCACTTATTTTAAACACTGTGAATTTTTTTCTAGCACTATGTTATATCATGATACGAAATTTATTTCCTCACATGCGTCATAAAGCGCGGACCAAATCTCATATTTTGTCGGTAATACAGATTTACTGTTATTGCCAATAAACACCTTAACCATTTTATGTCTGATCGCCACATCAACACTTAGCTACGACCCAATTAAGTTCCTGTGCAATTCCGACGGAAAAGCTATTAATCAGCTGTCTGTTCCGGGGAGGCAGGGGCTCGTGGCCCGGATATGACCAATGCACTACGTCACGACTCACAGTATTAGTTTCCTGTACAAGACAAACATTAGAGATTTGAAAATTCCTATTTGATATTCCATAACTCGAATGACTGATGTTTGATCTGAAATTTTCGCGCATTATTCATAATGTTATAATATATTTCAGCAATTTTTGTTTGATTGTGTTATGTTTGATCGATCTTCAGAATGGAGCATCATAAAAATGTATTGTTATTCATTATAATAGAGCTTTAAATTTCATTAAAAACAGTTACTTAGTGTAGCTACCAGTGTAGTACAACATTCAAGCATAAAAAGTTATAAATGAAAACAGTCATGGACCGACCGGGAATCGAAACATGGACGCCTCGGTCGATATTTTACAAGCATTCCATTTAAGTTAAAATTGATTTTTTAAGCTTCAAACAAATAAATTGTAAGTTTCATAATGAGCTTTCTAAATGTGTGCAAGATAACATATTATATACGAGTATAATTTAATCTTCATAGAATTGGCAAATTTATTAACGATTGAATGTCAGAGATTATTTTGTCGCGGAAATGCTTGAAAAAAAATATTATATTTATGAATGCAACTTCATCATTATAAAAATCATATTTTTCTGAACAAACAACTTTTAAAAAGTTTTGTTTATCTTCAAGATGGCATATTTTTCCATTAATACTCTCTTTATATAGTATAAATAGTAATGATATAACATATAAAGTTTTTATCAGATTTTTTATCATTAATATTAGGTCCCTACATATGAAATTGGCGTTTTGTTTGGGAGGAACATAAAGTTGATTTTTTTTAAATATAATATATTTATTTAATCAAAGTATGTACCATTGCTATCTATGCACTTTTGCCATCTCATGGGTAGTTCATCGATCCCTTTACTAAAAAAACCATTCGGACGGGAATCAATAAAATCTTTGAAGTCGGTTTGGACTGCCCCATCGGAGTTGAATTTTTTCCCTTGCAAGAAGTTATCCAAATTTCGAAAAAAATAGTAATCTGTTGGGGCAAGGTCCGAAGAGTACGGTGGATGTCTTAGACATTCCAATTGAAGCTCTTCTAATTTGGTAGCCGTCTGTTGTGCAGTGTGTGGTCTAGCGTTATCATGAAGCAGCAGTGGCCTAGAGCGATTAACCAGCCTCGGTTGTTTAGCAGCTAGCTTTTCAATCATGGTTTGCAGTTGCTGACAATAGACATCTGCCGTAATCGTCTGGCCAGATTTAAGAAAGCTGTAGTGAACGACACCAGCACTAGTCCACCAAACGCTCACAAGTAACTTTTTTGGAGTCAATTTTCGCTCGGGGCATGGTTTGGCTGGTTCGGCAGGGTTCAGCCATTGCGATGAGCGCTTCCGATTATCATACAGGATTCACTTTTCATCACAGGTAATGATTCGATTCAAAATCCCTTCATTATTGTGCCGGTTGAGTAATGCAACGCAGCAGTCAACGCGCGTTTGTTGATTTGCTTCACTCAATTCGTGAGGTACCCACCTTTCAAGCTTTTTCACCTTCCCAATTTGCTTCAAGTGGATTAAAACAGTTTTATCACTAACACCGCAGCCTGCAGTTAACTCGGACGTGGTTTGCGATGGATCCGCTTCCACAATAGCCTTCAATTCTTCATTATCAACTTTGGTCTCCGGCCGTCCACGGGGCTTCTTCTGCAGGTCGAAATTTCCAGAACGAAAACGTTGGAACCAAAAACGCACTGTGTTTTCTTTTGCGGCACCGTCGCCATACACACCATTAATCCTTCGAGCCGTTTCTGCAGCACTGGTGCCACGGTGGAACTCGTACTCGTAAATAACGCGATATTTCAAGTTTTCCATTTTGTAAACTGAGTGACGCAAAGAAAAAAAACAATTGAGGAAAAAACAAATGAATTATAATTTTCGAAACACAAATACTTGAGTAAATAGCTGTATAAATTTTAATTTGGAATTCCTAACCAAAGAGAAGATATTTGAGATCAAAGTTGCCAGTACGGCAAAACGCCAATTTCATATGTAAGGACCTAATATAATCGATTAGAAAGTTCCTATATAAATCATTATAATTTTTGTAATCATAGTTTAAACTTGTTAAAAAAACTACAGTAAGGCTCTGTTAAAAAATAATTTAAAGTAATTAATTTTGAATGTAGGTTACAAATTATATAATGTTATACTCTATGGTTTTGTACACTTTTTTCTCTCTAAATATATTTTTCGTTTCAATATTATTTGAAGGTGTATTTATTACTCAGCTTGATTCAAAACATTCACAGATAGATAATAAAACTATAGTATTTAAATAATTTTAATTATCATAACTACAAGATAAACTCTCAATCAATTTAATTCACTTTAAATGTTCCATCAGGAACTTCAGGAGAAAATCATAGTATTTTTTTATAATTGATCGATTACAACACTCTCATTTTGTTTTTAACAAAGCTGTAATTGAATAATCAACCTGTTTCTGAACACTGTATTTTCTTCGTCAGGTTAGATTGAGTAAAACTTAACTTGATAAACAAGACAGTCCCTGGCACAATTTATTTCTTTAACTGGTGAAAGTAGTGTAAATGTGCTTTATTTTATTTTAAAATCAGTTTTTGTAATTATATAACGTACAACTAATATCCATATAAAGATATAAAAAAAATTTTTTCCACTCATATTTTTTCAAATATCTAGGCAAATAAACTGCAAAATCGCTAATATAACGATTGCTTAAATCGCCATATATTGAGGATGGTAAAGATCATTATTGATTTTAAACACCTATAGTCGTTTATTTGAAATATTTTTAGTTAAGTGATATTTTATAAAAGAAAAAGTTTTTTTTGTTGATGCCAAATTCTTACATATCAGTAGTAACGGAAATAAATTGGACAGATTAGAGTCCCTAGAAATGTCTAAGTCAGTACATCGATCCAAACATCTGTTGAACAGTTATATCCCAAAAATATCTCCGCTCTTGGCCGAAATGGTCCCATGCCTCCCTCACCTCTCAGCCCCCAACCGTTGAAGCGTGTATATCGGTACCAGTTCGAACAGAATTCAGTCTTGTTTGTGCTCCCCTGAAGATGAAGTGAAAGCCTTGAAACTGGTAGGGTTATACCGTCACAGAAAAGTGGAATAAACAGTGTTTGATAAAAATAAATTACAAACTTTTTTTTAATTATTTCAATACAAATAAACAAAAACGAAATAAGAAGTTTAGAATATTTGGGTAACGTTTGGTTCATGTTTTTGCATGTAATTGAAAATAGTTCATATACACGGAATGTTAGTGCTTAGAAATACAGTGCAGAATTGGTTATATATTTTTTTAAATTCTAATATTTATTAAATCTATTAAAATATATATCAGTATGTAAACCTTTAAATCCCTTTTTGAAAGAAATATGTAACATACACATATTTTTTTAAATTAATGTTTGCATTGATTGAAGTTTCAACATAGAGCAGCAAAATATTGTTGGAAAATAATAATTAATTAACACACTGTCTATATATTAACACACTGTCTAAATGAAATCATGAAACAAACCTGATTATTGAAATTTCTTCTTGTTTAGATTTATGTTTGTAGCATAGTTTTACATTTTCTTTAGTAAAAAAAACGTATGAGGCATTCTTCAAAATAACTAATTAACAAAATACACAAAAAATTAAACAATTAAATATGGCTGAATATCCCTTTATCAAGAATATTGATAAAGCAAGTCTGGAGAAGCTTCTCAAGTTCAAATAAACGGATAAATTAATTGTTTGAAATTACCAAACAATGGAGGGTGATACTATCAAGTTCAATTACTTAACCTCGACTGAATAGAAGTTATGAATGGGTCGAAACTTAGTCGAGTGGGAATGAGTGAAAACCTTTGTTAGATAATACAAGCCCGGAATGAGAAATGTATGTAAATTCTCGGAAATCCAAAGGGTATATGTATATTAGTTATTCTAAGAAGGTTTTTTTTTAATATTAAGAAGTTCAAATACAGAATTGGATCAAAATACTTCATTTATCCTCAATTGAAATGACATGTTTTATCCTATTTTGAAATGGATACGCTCCATGGTTATCTCTCCTGAGCCTTGATCTACCATCTGGTTCTAGCCGCTTCCCCAATATTATCCATTCCACTGAAAGATTCTTGAGTGAAAATTTGGTTTTGAATTTTAATATTTATGTAATAAAACATTCTAAACAATATCTCATAATTTAAAGTTAGTTTTGTTTGATCAGGTAGTTTCACATATTGTAAAAACATTAAAAAATCGAGTTGGAAAGCCGTAATTAAAATAAGTCAAGTTGCGATTTGTCATCCATTTTGCATGTTTTTATATACAAATTACGTAACGATGCTTAAATAATTTAACAATTATTAACTAATGGCTAAATATTTAAGTAAAAATTATGTTTAAAATAACGTCTCCCCTTACAGTAAATTAAAAATGAGTTCTCGCAAAAGTTTATAATGATAATTAAATTTTTTATTTCTAAATCAATGACGTGTGTTGAAAATCAACAATCACAGCTCTTGAAAATCAAATGTATCGTAGAATGATGTATTAAAACTAATGCAATACCTGCATTCTGTTAAAAATCCAATATAAATTTGCAGAATATCGATTTATGTCCCCAATTTGACGACATCTTGAAGTTTATTACATCTGCCACGATTGCGATATGGCTGCCATTAAATTTATCGGTCATTAAATGTTTTCGAGTTTGAGGACCGCAAAATAACAAGTAGGGAACAGTTTTATTTCTTTTTTCATCCATTTAGTGTAATTTTATTATAAAGAATCATTTTACTACGTGTTGTATCATTTGAGATTAAATATCTCTTGTTTACAATTTTTTGTTTGCTTTGATAAAAATGTTATAACAATTTATTTTAAGTTTTGAAATTTTAATTTCTGTTCAAATATGTTTTGAATGTATTATTACTAGTTTTTATCTGTATGGTTAAGGTTAAATACAATATAAACTCTGTTAATTTTGGTTTAGTTTTATAAACACACTTTTTCTTAAACAAATAAATTTCAACAATAAATTGTCAAACTAACCTAAGTACTGCTCTCGTCATGAACGGACGAACCCACCAATCCGCCTAAATAGCCTAGGAATAAGAAGTAGAAGTAGCGGGGATTATAATAATAAGGTAAATAATAATGTAATTTATTGTTTTAAAATCTAATGTAGAGTTCCAAAAAGTGAAGACCGAAACATTTGACCGAACAAATTTCTTTAAGAATAAACACAAGATATCAAAAAAAATTAAGCATAAAAAAGGATAGTTGGTACAATAAAATAATCAATACCTTTCAATAAAAACATTTAATGAAAACATTTAATGACTATAACATTTTTTTTAATTCTTATTTTTTTTTCAAGTTTTTCATTAAAATCCTTTTTATATTAATTATTCGAATTGTATATTCTGAATTTCACAGATTTTTTTCTTAATAAAAATAACTCAAGTGGAAAAAATAATGTATATTTATTACAAATAAAAATAAAATGTACCAAATTCCTTTATTTAACGTACAACCTACTCGCATTTTCACGTTAATTTACATTTCATTCAAAATTAATAAACGTGTTTCAGCTACAAAATTTTTGATACTACTATTTACCATTAACCTTAAACACAGGGACCAAATTATTTAAGGAAGCGTATAATCGAACCCACGGTTGGGACAAAATAACAATATTTATCAATTATCTCCTTGAAGACAAAATAACAAGCTAACAGCTTAATACAAATATAATTAGCAGTATAACAACCTTCAAGCAATTCCAAAATAACTTGTATATCGTGTAAACAAAGGATTTCGGGTTGAAGTTGAGCCTGATTACAGTTTCACGCTTATTTAGCTTGACGTAAGTGGTGACATTGTGCCTTTGTGTTCTCTACTGAAACCTAAAACGGAGGCCTCCAAATCCTATACCATTAGCGTAGCTACATATGCATATGTTCAAAGGGAATATTATAAGACTGTATTGCGAGGAAGGTGAGGGGTGGACATCGGTATTTATTATCATTAGTCATGTTTTAAATTTGTGAATTTGTAAAATTTCTAGTGTTCGCCTTTAAATTGTGAAATTTTAAAAATAATTCACATTGAAAGTAGATAAAAATCAAAAGTTGAAGAAAGTGGTGGATAAGGTGGAAAATAAATATGAAACGCATTATTTATAAAGATTTTCTTTCATGTAATACATTTGAGAGGCTATAACAAAATAAGCAACATTATAATAAATGGAATAACGCAGAAATAGCACACACAAAGATCGAGTCAACGGTGGAGGATGTTTTTCGATATATAATATAATGCCATAGAAAACAATTCTCTCGGCGTATCCAAACAGAAAAATGCTTTATTTATATCTAACAATTGATGTTAAGTTGAGACGTGTTATTATACAATATTAATCAGTTAGTCTTTATAGTTAAAAACGTAACCACATAGTCCATAGGATATTTTTCAGATAAAACTAGATTTTTAAATTGACATCGAAAAAATGTTCTGAATCCTTACCAAAAAAATTCTACTGAAAACCAATATATCGCATCTATATGCAGAAAAGTTTTTTAATCTGTAATAACGTGTGACATCTGACTTGTTTATATGAAAATATTTGTACATTTTTTTTCATGCTTATTTGTTACTTTTTTTTTAAATTCTAGTAAGATGGTTCTGTACAAATATTTCAAATAAATTGAAATTTCAAACAGTTTATGAAAATTTAAACCAAGGTTTTAAATTTAAAGCAATTACAAATTTAATTATTTAAGATATTTTAAGAAAATATAATTTATAAAATTTGTGAATAAATAAAACTCTTCATGGTGCTCCCAATCAAAGAAAAAAAATAGATGTTTGAATTAAATTTCCATAATTTTAATTGGGAATAAATTCTTTGCCTAATAAAGATGTACTTTAAGACATCAAACACTTTTATTAATTGAAGAAAGAGTAATTAATTTCAGTAGAAATTCACCAGATGCCAAAAAATTATTTATTTAAATATTATTCTCAAAAGCAATTGATTTATTATTTGAATGTTTTTTTAGGTTTGAAATACATCAATCATCTTGATAAAGCTAAGTTGATTTATTAGTTAAGCAAATGAATAAAAATCTTCAATTTATATGTGGATTCATAAAAAATGCACATTTCATCTAATATTTATGTTACATCGATTTTTTCGATGTAAGTGGTTCCAGAACAAGGATCCGCAGATGCCTTTGGATCCGTAAAGATATCTTATGGCAAACCGCGTGTTACGAAAGGATACGTGGACAATTTTTGAAGACACGTGGACAATTTTTGAAGACACGCGGACATAGTTTGAATTTTTTTGAAAAATGTATTTAAGTCGAGTTTTTTGTGTTCCATTCGCTTAGCAAATAGTAATTCAACTAATTGAACAAGTAAAATAGTTTATTTTACTGAACAACCGAAAAATATCCGTTCATCTTAGTGAGAATTACTCTTTTCCATCTCTAGTACAATACGCAAATGCGGCGCTTGTCCCTTGCGTCTCACGCACACCCATCACTTTATATGTAAGAGAGCGAGAAAGATAAATATTTAGGCCAAACGTGAGTTAGAGGGGGTGTCCTTTGTCTCGGAGTCTTGTGAATTTAAGTCAATGAAAAAAATTGTAACCGGTTTTTTTGACAATGTTTGAGTCAACGAATGTTTGCGAATAATTATTTTGGTTGATACATTTTATCGCATCGAACGTGATAAATCGCCTTGTTCAAAATTTTATTGCAACATGTGTTGGATCAAAAGTCTCCAACTATAAACCGTGAATAAGTTAATTGGCATCATACAAACAACAAAATTCTCACAGAGCTGTAAATATAAAAAAACATATGGTACCTTGACTTTTTAAATAAACGACCATATTTTGATTTTTTTATTTTAATTTTCATATAATTTATCTTAAACGCGAAGATTTTTTTAAAAGAATTCGGCGGATTCTTTTACACAAGTAAAGAAATAGGTTCACCATCCCTGTTCTAGTGGTTCCCAAACTCTGCACTTCAATAATTCTAGAAGAAAATGTCATCTTTAGACCAGTGAGTATCTTGAATGAACATTTTTTTAATGGGGGACTTTTCTTTAAAACGAAATAATGAATGTATTGCTTAGGTACCTCCCCAATAAACTAATAAACTAGCAAGCTTTGCATCACCATCGCCAGGTGGTGGAGACTACGGATCGGACGCCGACACCAGCTTAGGTAGTAGGAATATAGCAAACGCAGCTTATTAAGTTTAATGCGTTTTCTGGTCGTTTATGTAAGTGAAAAAGAATTTTGAACTTTCATTTGTATACAAAATAAGTATAGAAAACGACAGCAGGTGAAGTGAGCTCTAAGAATTAAACTTTCAAACTTTGATCATAACATAAATGATTTGTTTAAAAAAAACGGTATCATGCTTTGGATTAAGACGAAATAAAATAATAACAAGTCATTGCGTAATATCGATGTTTTTATAATTTATAAAAAGATTTTTTCTTTGTATTTGTTTTATTTTTTAAACACAATCAATAAAGGAAAAATCACATTCAGTAAATTTACATTGAAAAAGTTTGCGAGCCGCTACTATATGAAATTAGACTACTTGAAATCCAGAGTAAATATTTTCCATGCTATAAAAATAAGACCTGCTATTCTAAAAGTTATATCGAGGTTAGCCGATTTGTTTATAATGATTACTATCCAATGTTTAATTACTTAAATTAATAGCGAATTTTAAAGGTTCCATAATATTTTATTTAAAACTGTACTTTTATTTATTGAGAATGTCCTAATTTTGTATTCCAGTATTTAAAAAAAACTGGAACAAGAATCTTATAATAAAAAAAGGTAACTAAAAAGGTTAGAGAAATGTTTTATTATTATTATGATTTGTTTTCCACTTACGATTAACTCATTCATTATTTAGTTTAAAAAACATTATTCAACAAAGATTCATTTATATATCAATTCCATTATTGTTTATAAAACTATTTAAAGACTCTTTTTAAATAAGAAGACATATTTTAAATTTCAGTACACTTAAATATGATGTACTCACATATACACAAATGTATCATATGTTATGTGCTCAAATATACACACATGTATGTTCATTCATTACGATAGGCAATTCCTCGCGATCCAGTATGGTTGTCAGCCATCATGTGGGATGCTTGTAGTAGTTTGTTACGTGCTAGCTGTTGCAGCAAACCCGCAGTCTTTATAGATCAAACCCGAAATTTCAATGGCAAAAATATCAAAGTCCGGAAAATATCAAAGTCGTAACGCAGTCTTATTTTATAAAGTGCTTTTTTTTATAAGCATATT